>JALLPH010001305.1:0-10905 GCA_036939855.1 Cyclotella choctawhatcheeana
ATGAGGCGACTACCCGCCTGTCGACTGCGACTGTCATGACGATTAGCAAACCCTGACAGTGACAGTGAGGGTGAGGGTTGATGGGTGGATATTCAAAATCCAACCTGTCATTTTACAGCCACACCATGATAACGTCTGAAAAAACTTCCCTCATTACATCATCAGATAACAATGGTGGGTTGCGCTCAGCGAGGAAGATCTCAGGCAGGTCGATTGCGTTAGTCTGCATCTGTGCCTATGGCATAGCAGCCCTTCTCTTTGGCAACGTCGACAAAGAAGACAACAAATCTGTAGCATTGATGAGAAAGTCAAAAGCAAGCAAGGGTGACAAGTCTGGAGACTCAAAAGAATATGATTGCGAGTCTGATACCATGTACTCCAAGCATACCGTGAAAACTGCGTACGAAAGACCGTTTGCTGCTTTGTTCAAAGACAACAAGGGACAAAATAAGTTCGAGGCATCAAGTGTAACAATTGTTGGTGATAGCGCGTATGCCGTATGCGATTCGTCGTATGCAATCGCCAAGTTCGATGACGCGCTTCCTTTTTCTGATGAAAATAAAATGATTGGTAGCCCTGAGCGTGATGGAGATGTAGAGAGTGGATTTGAGGCCATTTTTCATCATAAAGGTTTATTCTATGTAATACGAGAATCAGTTTTGCATCACCATCATGATGATGATAACATAGAGGAAGAGGAGGAAGATGAGGATTCAATCGAAGCAGACAATAAACATTCCTTTCATGCAATCATTGAAGAGCTTGAGTTAGGAGATGACAACTATACTGTCAAGGCCGAATGCATGTGTGAATTTGAGTTTGAAGGTACATCCAAGGGATTCGAAGGAGCTGCGGGCTTCCCAGATGCAACTGGTGAGCTGTATATTCTTGGTCTATGTGAAGGTAATCATTGTAGTGAAGAAAGAAAGGCCGATGCAGGTCATGGCCGTATGATAATGATGAAGAAGAATACGATCTCAGATCCTGATGATCCTGAAGGTGTAAATTGTGTTTGGGAAACGGTAAGGATGATTCATATCCCAAAATCAGCTGAATTTATCGATTACTCTGCCATCGACATCACCGCTGATGGCCGAGTTGCCATTACATCGCAAGAAAATAGTGCGCTCTGGATTGGTTCTGTTGAAGGAATAGAAAATGGGGTCATTAATCCAGAGACTTTTGAGTTCGTACAAGATTCTGGTGAAACCTATCAGTTTCCAAAGTCAAACGATTGCCACACTGTATATTGTAACATTGAAGGGATTCACTGGATTAATGATCAGATGCTCATGGGTGTTTCGGATAAGATGAAAAGTGAGCATGAATTCTCTCAGTTGTGCAACAAAGAAATTTCGTTACATTGTAATCAGCCTTTTACTTTATCTTTGCCTCACAGGTAAAGGGAAACAGGACTATCGATGCTTTGAGAAGGATCAGTCTATTCATGCATTTGTCTTGCCTTAAATATACTGTACGAGCGTTTAAATTCAACAAATAACTATATGAGTGTATTGCAGATAAATCTTTTAGCAGGACTCTCCAGACTATTTCCAACCAAACTTAAAAGCTCACGACCTTCTTTTTCTTCTTCATAGTGCTTGTCACATCTTTATCACTGTCCTCATCTTCAAGGTATTGCTCAATGGTAACCGATTTCTCGGAGGCTATACTATCATCATCCTTCTTATTTTTTGGGCAGTTCTTTGCAATGTGACCACCCTCTCCACATACTCTACACGTACCCCCATCCGGAAGTATACCATTACCCTTTGGACAATAACCTGACAAATGACCCGATTCATTACATACATAACAATTTGCAAATGGCAATTCGCCTAATTTACCAAAGTCAATCTTTGTCGTATTGCTTTGACCTTTAAGATACGGTTTTATCTTGGCACATTGCTGCAATCTATGTTCCGTACTGCCACATTTGTAACATATATTCCCTCCCTTCTTTTTATTGACCTCGCCACCGTCTACTGAGGTGCATTTATCAGCTGAGTGACCCTTCTTTCTGCAGCGATAGCATATGATATCCTTATCGCGGTTGCGATCGACACGTTTGTCGCGACGATCGCGAGCGATGGCTGTGTATTTTTCTCTACGTTCTTCTTTGGTCATTTTAGGTTTGGCTTTGCCCTTGTGCTTCTTGGGCCTTTGTTTTCTGGGAGCTGTTGTTTTGTTTGTGTCAGACATTGTGATGTAATTGTTCTTTGAAGTCGCTATAGAACATAGAACAGACAGCTATGGAGTCCTTTTCAGTGCTGCTTGCTGCTGCTATTGATTCTAGCACTTTTGTCGCGTGTGTTAGTGGTATTTTCCTCTCGTTTGCTTGGCTTTGCCCGTCCCGCAGAAGCGCCTCAAGCAGGATTAGTTTTCTTCGGTTGGTTTGTTCTTTGCTGTCGGTTTGCTTTCTGTAGGTGCGGTGGATGGAGGAGATGGTTCGTTTGTGTTTTTGGGGGGATGGTTGGTGCACGGTACATATGGGATCTCGGGTAGTAGGGAGAGACATATCTACCTACTTATCCCTCTAGATACTGTAGATACCATATTATTTTTTCCGCATCCCCAAAAATAAGTAGCTACCATGATGGCCGTTCCCTATCAACGAAAGGCCGTCCTCCTGGCAGCCCAAACAGCTCGGTTATCCCGTAAAACATCCCCAATGTTCAATGGATTCAATTCATGCCTCCGTTTTTCTTCAACGACCCCCGACACAGACCAAGAACCACCCAACAAACCCCATCCCCAATCCTTCGTAGACCCCAACATCGAACTCCAGCTAGGTGAACTATCCGACCTCCCGCCCAACTTCCATCAAAATCAGAAGCAGGGTCCCCATCCCGAATCCAGGGCTCGCTATTCACGCCATGCGTGGGACGGTCGTGATTCCTATTGGCGCCCTCCTTGGACGAGCCGTGCCGAAATCATTTCGGCCGAAGATTTAGCCAACATGCCCAAAGTTACCTTCTCGGAAGAATTTGAAAGCATGGCCGATGGTATGATCACCTTGAGTTGGTTAACCGATGCGCAGGCTTCGCAGATGTATCAATTTTACGTCGATTTAATGACTGCCTTTGTTGCCAAGGGTAAAGATAAGAATAAAGACCCCAGGGATAAGGAATGGGGGGTGCTCACTGCCAATACCTCACATGAATATGTGGTGCGGGTGGTGGCTCAGAAGTACAATGTGACCACTTCCAGAGCTGCGGGTGTGATTCAACTGAAGCATAACGAAGAACAGTTGAAGAAAGATCCAGATTTCTTTGTCGACCACAAATTACAAGCTCATGTTGATAATAAGATTCGACAGACAATAAGCGAGGTTTATAGAAGTTACGGTGAGAAGGATCCATTAGAGTTTGTGGAAGATCCAATTGCTTCGACGGGGATATTGGGGCATGAAGGAACAGGCTCGCCGGGCATCGAGAAAGTTTCGGATCTAATTGATGTAGATGCATTGGCAGAACGTAAGAGAAAGCAGGAGAGAGCGGAGTCCATTCGAAGGATGAGAACTCACATGTACGTGGAGGATGTTGATGATAATACAGTGAATGTAAGGCTTGATAAGGAGGCTCGACGATATTTGAAGAGCAGCGAAAAGTTGAGGGAATTATACTCCAACGAGGTAAAAGAGGCGGTGGATCAAGAAAGTGAAACAAATGAAGACGATGAGCTGCCAAGTATTGATGCACTCCCAGAATCAGGCAAACTGCGTACCAAAGTTCCTAAGATTCCCGAATATGCCACCCCCTATCCCGAGAATAATGCAGGATACAAGGGTCAAGCAAAGCAACGTCGTCCTCGCTGGAAGTACGCCGCTCAAATCATCGACACTCGAGCCTTGGAGAATCCACCAAATTCTGACCACGGTGGCAAAAAGGTTGCGGCCCGTATCAAATCCAAGAGGCATGGACGGGTCGTAGAAGGCAATACTCTAATTGAGCAAGGTGGGAAAGTCCGTGTTGCCACCAGGGCAGAGGTAGAGCAAACCAGTTGGAAACACATTAGAAATGAGAGTGAGTTCATGTTTAAGGGAGTCAAACAGGCTTGGATACAAAGGCAAATACATGGCGAGGTTGGCGGATGGGGCTTCCAGGAGGAGGTTAATGCCCCAGAGCCTGTTGAAGTGAAAGAAGAGGAGACCAGTAGTGAGGATGAGAGCGAGGAGTCGTCAGCTGAGGATGAAGCTAATGAAGGGGCTGAATCTGAAAGCGAGAAAAAAGAATGAAGTGATAAGAGCTACTTAAATACTTGGCGCAGCAACAAATTCAAATGATGGCTCTTGAGTCTACAATTGATTAGACCATGCACGTGTGATCTGCTCCCACTTCGTCTCCATCCAACTCTTGATTAGACGTTGGTATTCTCTTGCGATCAAAAAGTACTTGACCTCTTCCATCTCACTCTCGATGTTATGCTTTTTCTGCTTGAGCATTTTGATTTGTTCTTGAAGCTGTGATGTTTGGTACTCATATCCCACAATATCGTGCTGAAGATTCTTCGTGTCGAGCTTCAAACTATCGATCATGACGCGTTTCTCTCGCTGCAATGCCAAAATCCACATGATAGAATCAATATCTCGGTGCACTTCAATCGGTATGGTTGTCACTAACTGAGCGTTGTTGTTTGACACATCAAGCTCAGTTAGGATTCCGTTTAGTGATGCCAATGACAAAGGTAGACGGCTCAAATCGTTGTTTTGGATGAGTAGCCGCTGTAAACTAGTACAACCATCAAGCTCCTGCGGAAGGGAGGTTATAATATTTTCGCTAAGAATCAGCTCCTGCAAATTCTTGCATTGGCCAATCGTACTAGGTATCGTAGTGAGTTGATTGCCATTGGCTTTCAGTATTGTGATTGATTCCAAACACCCAATACCATCTGGAAGTGATTGAAGCTGATTGCATGAACAGTTCAAGACTTGGAGAAATTTCAGGCTCGAAATGCCATCGGGCAATGTTTGTAACTGATTGAACGATACGTCGAGATTCGCAATGCAATACGCAAACGGTTCCAGATTTGGGAGCTCCTTCCACCCGCGATACTTCAAATCGAGATTGCCTGAATCGTCTGGCTCAAAGTCCTCGTTGTCCTCCATTTCTGAAATGCTATCAGTTAAGATATGTGTGAATGTGTCGAGCTACCCCCCTCGTCCAAAAACTCCCCTGTGGTAATAATGTCGAGATACACGTGATGGACGACAATCGACCATTTTTAAAATAACAGCGTCTAAAAGTCGAGAGGTGAGAGAGAGAGAGCAAGGAGCAGGCAGCAAAAATCACAGCCATCGCCTACACAGCTTTGCTTTGCTTGTCTTTCCCAAGATGGATCCCAACGAATTAAACGATATCCTCCACGCCCGATGTGCTAGACTTGTCGACCCAGATGTAACCTACATAAACACCCAAGTGCAATCCGCCGTCAAATCTAACGACATCACGGCCCTGAAAGCATGTATCTTAATGTCCAAACAAGTTGAAGAAATAGACCTCAATGGAGAAGACGAAGACGGTAAAACGGGTCTAATCGAGGCATGCATTGCAGGAAGTGAGGAGATGGTTCAACTCTTACTGAATGCCGGGTGTCCTGCACAGCCACCTAAGGGTTTCAAACATTCACCGCTAAGAGGCGCCACAGTCTGTGGTCATGCTCATTTAATACCCATCTTGCTAAAAGCAGGAGCTGATCCTAATGCTTTGTCGGATGGCAACCGCACACCATTGATGGGTGCTTGCTTCTTAAGAGCAGGAGTAGATGAATCGCAAAGTGCAATGTGCGTCAAGGCGTTATTGGAGGATGAACGGACAGATCCAACGATACGAAATAGTTTTGGAGAATCGGCATTGGATTTGGCTAGGAATAGAGAATATTCGGAGAGTATTGCGCTTGTGGAGAAAGCTTTAGTTGATTGGGAAAAGAGAAAGAAGTAGAGATGTTAAGTTATGGGGGTAATTCTCTCAATAATAATAAGTTTTGTCTGATCATGGCCTGATTGAACTACTGCCCTTATATATTTTCATCAGTGGTCCTCCCTTTCTCGGTTTTGGAAAGTGTTGTGTGTTTGATTTCATCGGTAAAGTGCATATAATGCGAAAGATTGTGCACGGCCTATAAACTAATTTACTGTCTTCTTCTCCTGAGTAATTCTGGTCCGATAATCATCAATATTGCGCTGATCCTTCGGTCTCCATCTTCGATGCGTCCATCTACACTCTCTCTTTGTTGATAAGCATCACAACAGGCCATGCACGTCATCCAGGCACTGGCTTCTCCATCTTCAATGGAGCCATCAAGCTTCACCAATGTCCCAACATACTCACCAGCTTCCATGCGCTTAAAATGGTGCGGAGAAGATAACAGATTCGGTGCAAATGTAAAGAGGAAATGAAACAGCGTAGATGGTCGGAAATCTTTCACCCACACCTCTCGGAGAAGAGACTTGGCAACTTCTGCGGGAGATAGTGTCTTATCGTCCAACTTATTCCAATATAATAGCTGCCTAACAGCACGAAGCTCTGCGTAGGGCTTTCCGTCTGAAATTTGACTGATAGAAGAGGTACCACCTTTGAAAACAAACTGCTCTAGTGCCATTTCAAAGTCTGCTAGGTCTTGAGTCAGTCTGAGCCTTGCATTTTCGTCGAGAGGTCTGACCAACGCTGCATTCGATACGAAAGAGTAAATGGAGAACGTTGCGATTGTAGAGGCAACTATACTTCCATAGTCTGGCGGTAAGTTTGCGAGATAAGAACTTGCAATTTGGTCAAATTGATCGTTGAGGTGCAGCTGAACAAACGAAGTTGTCTGTGAAGCATCATTTCCCGACAAATATATACCACGGTGCATCTTGGCAATTGAAGCTGCAACTCTTGTATTGAGCGCGTAGCAAAGCGGATTGAGGATAGAATTCTTGACAAGATTTTCCATCTCCTGCAATGCTGGCAAAAGAGCAATGGAGCATGCATGAGAAGCTTCTTCGTGATGGGGTGATTGTGCTGGTCGATACGGAGTGACGAATGTGTTCTCGGGTGCATTTTTGACAAATGTGGCAAGCGTATTCTGCGTTTCAGTAGAAAAGTCAGGGACACAAAAGTGGGGAACAAGGTGCTGACAACAACAGTGAAGTCTAACACACTTACAATAACATTTGATACCCGGAGATTGTGCTTCATAGCATCAGTTGCCGATCCTGTTCTGGGATCTACGACATTGTCATCTTCCACTTCGCTAATTGCCCGTCTTGCAGCAATGCAGAACTCATGCAACATGTCGACAATAGCTTCACTGATCATTGTAGTCATGGACAAGTCTCCGCCCCCTACTCTAGGATCAGCAAGTGAGAGCTCCTCGCGAATGTTAGTGTCTAGTTTTGCCAAGTCGTAACGTGATGGCAGTGTTGGAAGTACCTGAAACAAAGAAGGACGCGGAGGTTGACTTAGAAAACATCTGATGGGCGAGCAACAAATATACTATTGAACGATACGTACTTTCTGAGCATTGCCATCTTCATCCACAGAAACTGCCTCTGGAAACATGTATTCAAGTGGTGCAAATAAGCGCTTCTTTGATTCTTTTAAGAATGATGTTTGCACAGGCAAGAGACCCATAGTAACATCTTGTCCTTTGCCTCCTTGCAATGCAATCCATTCAGGAGAAGAAAACACTGCTCCTGTCGAGTTGTCGCGGATGCTCATGAGTATCTCGTAGCCGGCGTCTGGTGAGAGTGTGGTTTGGACACTTCTGCTGTTGTTTTGTGTCTACGCGGCCATGATTGTTATTTTTTATCCCTGTGTTTCCAGAGGTGATGGGTGCGAGGGGTGAGCGTTGAGCGTATCTTGTCTATCTGGGGGTGAGTTAAGCTAGTAAAAGTGAGCGAGAGCAGACAAGAGCCATCAGACTCCCTACAATAGCTACGATTCCATCACCATGTCAAATAAGAGCCCTTCTAAACAGTGCAAATCCGGCAAGGAGGGGCCATTTGCTGCCACCCGATCTAAATCTAAGGGCTCTGTTGTCACTGCCAATAGCACTGCTATCTCGTCGTTTTCTAGAAACAAACGCTCTGCCCATCTCACTACAACCTCCACAAATAAAACTGCAGGAGATCAAAAGAGTAAAAAGAAGGCCAAGTCTGTCATTGCTTCCGAATCAAGTGCCACTGTTAGTCAGTTCAAGCTTGCAGAAAAATTTACAGAACGACCAGGCCATCGCTTTCCGGTCCATCATTATAAATGGGAAAACGCCAAGGGGTATGCTCAGTTGAAGGAATTTGGTTGCCTGTTCGATGTTATAGGTGACGGCAACTGTGGATACTACGCTTTTATGGTCTCGTTTATCTGGGTAGTGCTAATTGGAGTCCCAGCCACCTTGTATCGAATATACTTCCCAGAAATTGGTTCTGTAGAACAAGATTCTGGGAACAACTCTAATTTTGCTTTCGCCATCAGAATGCGTCAATCACTGAGGAGGTGCCTTCAGCTAAATCACGTCGAACTAACAACAAGGGGTAAATGGACACTCTTTCTTAATGAAGACAATCGTGCGATACGGGTCATCGGCGACTCAATTCCCATAGATGACCCGAACGGTGATGCTGGATTTCCGAATAATCACAGGAGAGACTGCAACGGCCGGTTATGTTCTGAATTCACATACCAAATGGAGTCTGTTTTTGATCCACTCTACTTTAAAAACAAGGTAATGGGTCACGTCTCAAGCAAATACTACCTCAATGCTACATCGCTTATGCCAATAATATCAATGAAGTACGGTCAATCAATATTCTTCTATTATCACAACTGCGATGACAACAAGTACTACACTAGACTGTACTTTTATAGACCAGATGACCGTGTGCAGATATTTTCTCAACGCTTGGGTTGGTATCCTCCATTCCGTGGTGCGTTATCAATTTATTACAACGGGTCCAACCACTATGAAGCTGTCAAAATTCACCCCGACTTCGATGAGTACTCACCACGGCCCACTTTGGCTAGCGGTGAAGATGAGTGTGTTGTTTATGACATGACGCAGTTTGGTACTGGTGATGTGTCAGATGCTGGTGACTGTGCAGATGTTCCGGTTAACAGTGCAGATGCCGACGATGATGGTGACTCAATCACCTCCCGATTCTCTCTTGCAGATCATCTAACCATGACCGAGACATTTACAAACAAAGCCAAACAACATGTGTCGGTCAAACGATCTATATTTGATCAATTGATTAGTTGTACCTGGGATGATAATGCCATAGGTTGGACATTGGTTGGACTTTCTTGGAAGGAGACTAAAAACCGTTCGGCAACTATTTCCAGAGAGCTCTCTAACTTGGAGCCTTTCAAGAGCCATTATGTTGCTCGTTCAAAAGGAGGAGCGCGAATATCTGCTCAGTTTGATAAAAGTCTGAAACGAAAGAAGACTAATCCAACAAGGGCACCACACGGTCTAGACATCTACTTTGATGGCAGATGCGCACAGAACTCAAAAAACAGCTTCTGTACTTCAACTTTTGTGGCTGGATTTAAAGCTACAGATATCGAAGACATGTTTTCAAGAAATGGCACTGACATTAACCTCCATGTTGTCATAACTAATGATTGTCGCCACCATCTAGGCAAACAGGAGTCAGATGTAGATATGGAGATAAGTACTGTTGAAGAGACATCACAAGATATAGTCAAATTTGATACTAA
This sequence comes from Cyclotella choctawhatcheeana, assembly GCA_036939855.1. Taxonomy (NCBI): domain Eukaryota; phylum Bacillariophyta; class Thalassiosirophyceae; order Thalassiosirales; family Thalassiosiraceae; genus Cyclotella; species Cyclotella choctawhatcheeana. The sequence goes on from JALLPH010001305.1 coordinate 9,699, forward strand.
TCCAGTAATGTATGAGAATGCACATTTTCATCATTTACCATCCATGTTGCAGAAATTGCACACTGACTGGAACCTACTCGATTGCCCACGTCAACTACCAAAGTCAAAAAGTCAACTTATAGATGACTTCATCAAAAAGTGCGAAGATGTCAATTTCTCCAAATCATTTTGCACAACATCAAGCACTTTCCTTGATTCACTGACGCTAACAGACGATGAGCTCAATGGAGAACCCGTTGATGAAGAGCAGTTATTATATGAACTAGTTCATGATAGGAAATTATTGAGTGTGAACTTTCCAGAAGATTGTAAGGCGATCACAAGTAACTACTGCTGTGTGCTCAAGATGAAGCAGGGTGGCAGTGAGCTGGTCAAGGAGCTGAATGATATGCTGCCAAAAGAGGCTTGGCCAGGGAAAGGGGAAACAGCTGAATCACTTCTAAAGAAGTCTGAAGAATGCATGTGGTATGACGAAGAATGGAGAAATAGAGGAACAACTAAACCAATAAACGGCCTGCATAGCAATCGTCAAGCGTATAGACGAACAATGTCTGTGGCACATGGTATGTGCCCTGTACCTCTGACTAATCCACAGAATGAACAGGAATTGAATCGAGGTGTATCATCTTTATATTGCTACACCTGTAGGGAGAGTCCTGTTGAGATGATTTCATGCAGGCCAGGAACAAATGGGTATTTCAAGATTGTGCTTATAATCTGGCGAGCCTGCTGGCCTAGACTCAGGAGGGTGTCAAGAAGAAGTCCTTTCAATGCATGGCAAGTGATGGTATATCATCCGACACTGAATAAAAAGATAAATTGGCACAGAGATAATTATACAATAGATGCAGTGAAGAGAATGAGCAACGGAGAAATGCCACTGAGAGAGGATGTAGGTTGGGGTGGCTTGAAGAATTCACAGCAATTAGGAAGCGACGTGGTAGTATTTTCTTATGGCAATTGCCCAATGAAAATGTGCTTCAAAGTAATGAACTCACAGGGTGGATCTAGTCAGAAATCAGATGACTATGAAGAATGATTCGCCATTTATTCAACTCACGCCATTTATTCAACTCAAACATCTCCAATTGAGTTGTTGAAAGATCAGTGTCAGATAATGCAGGGATGTCATTGGCTGACGTTGCTTGCCTCCCTTCGATACCTGCCAAGTAAGAACGATAACCTTCTCGGTTGAGCCAGCGATAGT
>JALLPH010001306.1:0-10894 GCA_036939855.1 Cyclotella choctawhatcheeana
AAGCTGATGTGAATGGCATGAATCAATCCAAACACAATCAACCTTGGTGTGGAACGTAAGGGCCTGGAACCGAAATTATCAACACTTGCAACTCAAAAGTGGGGGTGTGGTAATGGTTGTGGGCGATGAATTCCAATCTCATCCTTGTCTTGCCATTTGTTATACTCGTGATGAGACCTTGGAAGGGTCAAGCTGATGTGAATGGCATGAATCAATCCAAACACAATCAACCTTGGTGTGGAACATAAGGGCCTGGAACCGAAATTATCAACCCTTGCAACTCAAAAGTTGGGGTGTGGTAATGGTTGTGGGCGATGAATTCCAATCTAATTCTTGTCTGGCCATTTGTTATACTCATGATGAGACATTGGAATCAATCTATGTTTGAGCAGTTGGTGTAGGCCAATCCAATTTCTTTATCCATGACTCAAAAGTTGGGGTGTGCTGATAAGATAGTAATTCCCTTAATTTGGTGTGTAAAGCATCGACCACATAATAAAAAGATGAAGTTCTGTACTATTGTTGATCGCAGTCATAGTTTATTCATTTATTATTTTATTAGGTTAGGTTATAACAATTATGTTCTTGAGCTTTGATGTGTCTTAAGCTAACTACACTAATTCTAATTGTTAGTTCCTTGCTAACTACCAATTTTACCATTGCTATCGTTGATGCCCAATATCTTGACATAATTTGTTCTGGCAAATCTAGCAGGGATAATCATCTGCATTGAGGGGAGGAGCTCCAATTGGCCACGAAGCAATGAAAGTCAGATTATCTAGGTCCCAGATTTTCAGGAGGCTTCGTTGCCTCAACCTCAGCACTTGCTCTCATTCTCATGAATGTTGCCAATGCAATACACTATGGAGTTCATGAACTATTTATGGGTAGTCGCTAATTACTGGAATAAAAATCTGCATCTATCTTAACAATTAGAAAATTTGTGCCAGTGAGTTCCCTTTGCACCGGAATCTTCTTCCCCCTCGCTACTCTAGAAGGCGGTAATCAAAAGCAAGTTTTTCTGCATAAGAATAGCTGCTCACAGAGATAAAGAGTCTTTTCGCACACACATTTACAGACTGCCAGCACAGGTATCAGCATCATAGGCAAAATATCCACCGAACAGAAGCAGAGAAGAAGGAATCTGAGTAAATCGAATAAGCAAACCTTTTTATATCATACATTATACGAGATGTTACAATGGCCTTGTTCGCGAAACTGTGAAACGCATCATTCACGAATCTTTCACATTCATTTTTTTGTACACCTCTCGAGTTATAGCCCAATCTAGAGCGTTTGATGCACTATCCGCTTCAGACTCCAAGGAAAAGGAAAGAGAATGAGCATAATCATCAGTATGTGCACTCCCAGCAGAGGTAGACGTGGAGTCAGATTGCGCCAGATCTTCATGGTTGCCATCTATAGAGCCTCTTGATGAAGGTGATGTGTATGCAGAGTTGGAAACATTGGACCAATCTCCATTGTCTGATTTAGGAATGCTACTTTCTGCAGATGACGGTTCAGTGCAAATGCCATTGGCCAGCGCCATGAAGAAAAGTTCGTCCCCATTTTGGCTGACCTTGGAATAAAAGTGGCTTGGATGTAATGACTCAATGCGATGATCATCCATAATGCTACCCACAATATTTAATCCAGATTCTAAAGCTTCTATTGTTTTTGCTTCTACAGGTGATTCTTGCATGGAGTCACCTTCTGATATAGTACGAGACATTTTCGTCTTGCAGTTGTAGGTCAAAGATCGATCCAAAGACTCATTCTTGATGAGAATATCTTTACAGTTGCTATTGTTGTTATTCGAAGTAGAACTGCAACTGGAAACGAAGGAACTTTGTAAAACAGAGGAAGACCATCCAGTACTGGACTCCAATTCACTTGAAATTTCAGTATCTCTCGGTGCAATACCTAAAATTGGGTGCGTTTCATGCTGTTTTTCCGATCCGAGTTTCAGTTCACCATTGGTGCCTGCTTCAATATCTCGAAGTGAATTTTCAATAGGGATAGTTGAACTCGCCGCGGCCCAAGTACCTAGAATGAGTCCAGGCAGTCCAAATGATGTAGCAGTTTCTGTAGCGGGAAGTAACTGAAGGTTGCTCGAACAGCTCTTAGCCATTGATATCACAGAATGGTCCTCTTGCAAACGCTCATTGAGGAGATGCTTGTAATGCTTATGTTTGAACCACCCATTAATGATACGCTTAACACCGTTGAGAACAGACTGTACTGGATGTACAAATCTTGGCCTTGACAATAACATTTTCATACTACTTTCCCCCCAGTGCTCCACGTATGCCGAGCGAGAAGAGCAAGCCGAGTCTCCTGATTGCTTGCCATCAGAGGGTTGGAAAGTAAACCCGCCTCTTCTCCATGGAACAAATACTTCTGCTGGCGTTTCGCAATATGAATAAATGGAATCATTCTCTTCACTGTGTTGGTTGCTAGGTGAAAGAATCATATCCGATTGATTAAACCTAGGGACAGCACCATAAGAATGAGCTGATGTTGCATATTTATCTGAGTGTTGAGAAGTGTACCTTACTCCTGACGCACATCTCTGTTGAGGTTGTACGCACAGTAGATTAAAGAAAAATTGTTTTTGTCGCTTAATGGCGAAGACAAGAGATACATAATATAAGAAAGATCATTAAGATGAGGCGTGATCATAGTATACGATTGTTGCCATAATCAGAACTGTAAGATAGTCTCTCACCATGGCTGCTGCAGCATCAGTGACTCGTTGAGGATTTCTACACTCTGAGATTATATGCGATGCAGCTTTCCAATCAGCGAACTGTACTGGATGTCTCTCAAACTTAGTGCTATTTGACTTCCTCATAGGCACTGTGAATCTTGAAATAGACCGGTCAGTTATGTGACTCGTTGGTCCTTTTGAGGTGTGAGAAGCACTCGTCGAACGATCCGATGACATTGAGCTTAATTCAGAGGATGAATTGCCGCTATTTGCTTCAGACTTTGTGTTAACTCGCCCAATCATAATATAGGGTCTAGAGTTATCGTTGTTCATAGGACCAGTGCTGATTGAAGACGAGCCACCACCCCCAATTGTAACACTACCAATGACAACTAGAGTTTGGGAAAAGAAAAGGTCTGTGTGAGTTACAAGACATTTGAGGGGAGGCGAAAGAAATATCGTCAGATTTATTCACCTGCACCAGCCTTATTTGGGTCGAATTGTACTATTGATTCCCCATCGACAAACACCGGTACAAATCGATAATCGCGAAACGAGGAAGATGAAGAACTACAACTTGACGAGATATAAAAGGGGAAAGGCGCTGATCTATCCCATGGATCAGCTCCATAGTAATTTGCTTCTTTTGAATAGTACTCGTCTGGTACAGCCGTCTTTATAACGTAGTTCGATTGTCTATATGCGAGCACTCCGCCGAATGTAACAAACAATAAAACCAATACAGCAGAAACGCCAACGAGAGCTCGTCGTGGCCCTAAAGGCTTCTTTTCCGTAGGTAAAAACACATCTCCTTCTTCTTCTCGGCTTGATGGCATATGACTCGGTATTTCAATGTCATTTGACGGAGGCTCGACTTGAATAACACTTGGTCCTTTTGTAGGTTCTGTTTGAAGAGAGATATATTATGCTAAGTAGAGGCAAAAATTATGCTAAGTATGAGCGTGCTCGCAATATGCACTCACCTGAAGTCTCTGCTAGGCCATTCGAAAGGGCATATTCAAACGCACTGTGGCATAGTTTGCCAACCATTGTCTCGAGGTCTTCACTACCTGCATCATAGCCAAAATGTGTTCCATAGGCAGCTTTCAAGTCGTCAACACAGTCTTCAGCGTAAGCTGCGCGGCACGCTCCCAAAATGAAATCGAGTTGTAGTTCCACGTCTAGGTTTTCGAATGCAATCTTAGACTGACCATCGCAAAGACCTTCAGCTTTGCAGCGATCACCCAGGAAGCTTGTGAACTCTATTTGACTTACGATGCCATCATCTAAGACGCTTGGGGAAAGAAGTACATTCTTGCATTCTTCTTCAAACTTGCCCAGCCCCGTGAAGAGATTGGGTCGGGGCTGGAAGGTTGGTTTGGTCGTATCAGAAGTATTGGTGGCCTTCATTTCAACAGAAGGAACCTGTGTTTTTACAATGAATGGGGTAGGGCCAAAAGTAGGTACATAGTTGCTGACCGGGGAGGTTGGTGTGCCTGATGGACTTTCAGATGGAGAACTTGTTATTGGAATTGTTGAGATCGTGTTGCTTGGTTCATTGGTTGTATCAGAAGAAGGCTCTTTTGTTTCAATTTTACTTGGATTTAAAGTGGGTGCTTGATAAAGGAAATGGGCAGGAGACAAAGTATGAGACAACCATTAAGATCGGCCAAGAAATTTACGAGGATTAACTCACTCGGACTCATAATCAAACCCATCTCAATAGCATCAATGTATGCATTCATACACATATCTTCCAACTGTTTATTGAAATCTTGATTGTTCCCAACCTCATATCCAAACAAGCCATTATCTAACCACATTGTCTCCAATGCTTGAATACAGCTGATCCTCTCTATAGCGTCAGCATACGGGCAAACACCTCTAACAAATATGAGTTGAAGATTAAGACCAAGCTGCTCAAAATCCACTTCCTCCTCTCCATCGCACAGTCCATCTGAGCGGCAACGCATGAATAAAAACTTGGTATATTCATTCTGTGTGATGATTCCATCAACTACAGAATCGGGAGATGATAGAAATGAGGTGCACTCGGTGGTGAAATCTGACATAAAACTCGACGAAGACTGAATTCTTCGCTCTGGATTTTGCTTTGTACGGGCTATAGACAAGATTGGATGGTATTTTTGACGGCTACGTAGTGCATGACCGGCAGACCTGCTGCTAGAAGCAGAGTGTATCGATACGAGGAGAGCAGATAGTCTCATTGTTACTCTGGTTGACGAGTATTTTGTGAAGGTTAGCTTCTAGCTTTGTCTCGTTGCTGTCATGGAGGCTAGATGGTTGAAACATGATTGATTTCGTTGGGTTGATGGTGTTTATTGTTCTAGTAAGGTATGGGTTGATACACATGAAAGAAATTTTAGCATAAGTAAGTTCAAGTGAGACACATGAACTATGAAAATGGAGATTCATGTGAGTCAGTTTTTGTCCTACATATGTAATAGCTGAGGTCGAAAAGAACAGTGTGATGGTTCAAATCTGACCAATGCAAGTGAAAGATAAATTAGTTATGATGTGCCGTGATTTACCTTATATGTTGCTGTTTTGGTCTAATGGCTGAATTTGAGGCGTTTTTCATCCTTGCATTTATTGTGAAAGTTGGCCTGGTGCATATACGCTCACGACGTCGTCCGAAAATCCAGCAGCGAGATAGGGCATTTGTGGATGAAACGATAAACAGCTAACAGGTCCTATCCTCTGCCCTGGGATCTGTCCGTGGTAGCGAATAACTTGTTGTGTGCTGCCATCGTATGATATCATTTTAATGAACTGAGCAGGTGATCCGGTTGCAATAAGCGGTATGTTGTTATGGACAGTGAGAGCAGTCATGAGCATTTTGTGTTTGAGAGTACGTGTGCTGGAGGAGTATCTCAAGTCCCAATACTTGATATTCCCCGATACATCGCCCGATATCACCTATGGATTGATGAAAAAGTAAATATATCAATTTTTGGTTTACACTTCAATGCACACATCTTCCAGGAGACTATCCTGTTACCACTCACCTCCTGTCGTCCTGCAAAAAAGGACAGATTGACAATCCAGCTGTTGTGCTCGTTTAATTCAGAGTACTTGATGCGCTTCCGTGATGTGTCATTTCTAGCAATATTCATCGCTGGTGTACCATTGTTGGCTCTGGTATCATACAGTTTCAACGCTCCATTGCTAAACCCAGCTATTACAACATCTGGACCTAGTCCCACATAACCATCTCTATAACTATATTTCCAAGGCGACTCGAGTGTTGTAAGCATGGCATCACTACCATGATCATAGGAATTAAAGCACCTCTCTGATTCAATGTCCCAGCACTTTATCTGTTTTGTGCTCCCCCCAGTCACAAGATGACCATTATAGCTCTGGTAATCTAGAATGAGCCCAGTCGCTCCTTTCTCTGAAGATGTGTTCTTTAGTGCAAAAAAGGAAGATACTAAAGTCGGTTTGTGCCTGCTGATCTCATCATTGGGATAGAGTAAGCCGTCATAGATACGAACAGACCCATCACTGCATCCTGTCAAAAATAGGCTTGTCGATTCTTCATTAATCCACGTGGCTGCAGTCATTCTGGTGTTTTTGGGGTTCTCGTTCGAGAAGTTCACCATCTTTTCGGAGGTCTCAGCATTCCAACAAGTTATGTCATCTGCACCTCCACACACAAGCAAGGGTTCATAAGGGTGAAAATTAAGCAGTCTTGTTTGGCCGCGTGAAGAAGTGTTTCGAAGTACTGATATCTGTTTTAGATGAGTGGCTTGTTTTCTCGCCTCAATATCCTCATCCATTTCCGATCTAATATTATCTGCATAGGGTGGATCTGACGACTGCCTCTGAGGCTGAGCCTGAGCCAATACCGCAAATGAATCCCTCAATAGTTGCCCCTTCTGTTGCACAAGCGTGTTTCTATTCAACTGATACTTCTTGATAGCTCCAACATCACTCAGCAAGTCAAGTTCATGTCTCTTTCCAACGTCAACACTACGATCTGCAAACTCAACCCTTTTCCAGTGATAAAACATTGATTCTGGACAGGGGAGGTCTTCAAAGCCCAAGTCAAATTGCAGGGCGCTTGATGTATATTGCCCCTGTGGCGGAGTGATAGACCAAGGGGAACTGGAATGTTGAAATGACTGCGGTGAGCCATACAAAGAAGGCGTCTGATTTAATCGTTGTGTGGAGGAGGGCAGTGGCACAAAAGTTTCATCATTAACATCGTCTGTGTTTTCATCGATCATTGAGTTGTATTGTCTTCTGAATGTGGTGCGCCGTTGACGCAGCTTAGACTGGACTGCAATGACACGCTCATTCACGGAGCTCACAATTGAAGTCAACAAGGAACGAGCCAATGGCTGGGGTTCGCATCGATAATGTTTCAGAATTGTTTTCCATATCCCCGAGAATGATGCTTCAGTATCTGCACTCATGCCCTGAGGCAATGGAATCGAAGGATTCACACCACTCATGATGGTTCGCTGTGATGAGCTTCCGTTTTCTTCAGCCACCCACACGAGTCCATCAATATATTTTGCGATGAAACGATTCAGGGCGAGTAGAGCCTCAAATCTAACAACTGGACGCGCATCATCTAGGATATTGGACAGCCTCACTGCGATATCTGTATCCGCATTCAGACGCTGTTGATCATCAAATACAGTTCTAATTTCAGGCTGTGGCGGTGCTCCTGTTGCCATTGATCCACCAAAGAGCGTCTGATCATTTCCTGGAGCCAGGTAATTCATTCCAGGCTGAAGACCCTGACTAAAGCTAGGTTGCAATATGCTCGGAGTCAATGGCAAAGATGAAGGATTGAACATTCCAGAGACATTGCCGAAACTTGGAATGGAAGTCGACTGGTGAAGAGTCGGTGGTTCAGCCAAGGAAGACACTAGATTTATGGGGGCCGAGCCAATAATGCAGGAAAGAGCATAACAAGCAGATGCTCTGACAACGGCTGCATGGTCATCAAGCCTATCCGTTAGGCGATGATGCACATTAGATGCAAGTACTTCTGATTGAGCGGCAGCATTGTTTTTTGTTAAGTTCCCAAGACAAATGCACAACCATGTACGAAACAGAGCCGACAAGTCACGTTCCAATTGAGACTTTTCATTGTCAACTTCGCTATTAAGAGATAGTAATACTGTTCCGCATTCCAAATGCAACCTCTGACTAATACATTCCGTCTGACCTAGAGCATAATCACAACAAACAACAGAGAGAATAAAAGCCGCCATTGTTCGCTGTTCGCATGCATCTTCATCAAAAGGAGCATCTTTCTTAGGATCAGTCGAAAGACCCCAGTTGAGATGCCGAATAAAGTGAGTCAACGCACGATCCTTTACTACATCCACCCTGCAACTTTCATCAAATTGAATTATGCGTGCCCAAATCCCAATGAGTACATGCTTATACTCATCGATTGGGCTCTGAAGCAGCTTCAAAACATACGGGAAGATGCCAACAGACAATGCCAGATTCACTGTGATGGAAATTGACGTTGGTTAGAATTCATGTGTAAGATAATTGTCATCAAGTGTAAATGTTCTACCTGCAGATGGGCCCAACTCAAGAAATCGCTTCAACAGCACCAAGGCTCTAACTCTATGCGCTTGGGACAGCAGCACCTGCAGCACAATCGGTAGTTCGGTCGGGGGGTCCATTTCATGTGGATTTGTATTCAAAGACTTGGCACTGTCACTCCAAAGATACGGCAACGGTGTCCCCGCACTGGGTGGCGATCGAATAACGAGCTTGCTCTTCGGTTTGGTATTGGCGTACTCGAGCCATATCTCAAATGCCGTAAGTTGTTCCCCGAAAAAAGGTGCATCCGCGGTAGGAATCGTCACGGGAGGTTGCGGCTCATGTTTCGTCGTTGACGCCTGCGCATTGGTATTGTTGTCGGTGCTCTCGTCTCCATCCTCTCCCGACGTATAATTCACCGACGTCTTGCGCAAGTATCCTTGATCGATCAACTGATACAAACACGTTTCGACAGCCAAATCCCAAGCATCCCAAAGAGGATGATTGCAGGTACTCGGAATCTCAGGATGACTCACGGGAGTACAGTTCAAACTCCGCAGTATTCGCTCGGCCAATAGAAAATTGCGAAACATGGATGCCACAAGTAAATCCTGCCTAAACAATCGTTGAAATAATGGACCGGGCAATACATTCCAAGCAATGGTATCAGTCACGGCGGTGAATATCCAATTCAATTCACCCAACGGTGTCTTGCGATCCGTCAATTTTCCTGGAATGGAGTCCGCTATAGTCTCCAAATCAATGTGTTCCATACTCAGCGGATTTTGAAAGACAAACCAACGCAATGCAATGGGAATGGGCGTGGTAAGACATGATGTGAATACATCGGCGGGTAACTCGGGGTTGAACGGGAGCCATTCTCCTTGAGACGTGGGACATAGCACGATGGTGTCGCGTATTGCTTGATATTCAGCCTCTTGTGGGTCGGACGAGGAGGGATCCGAAGACTGGATGGTATTGGCCGATGACGATGCTCTGTGAAACGAAGAAGTAGTAGCAGCAGCAGCAGCAGTAGTAGCAGCACCCTGTTGCGATGAAGACGGCGGTCCAAAATCTGCACCACTATTCTCCAAAGGACTCGTAAAGTAGGGCAACAACTGCCCAGCCCCACTACAATCCAAAACCACAATCGAAGGCTTACCAATCCATCTTCGTAAATCCAAAACACTCAACGGAATATAATTGGTATGATGTCGATCGAACAACCAAATTTCTCCATTGGCCGTGGGTCTCGGCACTCCATGTCCGTTGTAATGAAACAACACTCGTTCGTTCTTGGCACTCTCTCTCATTTTCAAACATAATTCTTTTACGGTCTCGACCGTCGGATCGATGGCCCGTCGATACTTTAATTTAGACCGTTGTTGCCATTTGGCATACTGCTGTTCCAATCGTTCGCCGATGCGTTCCTTGGCCTTGGCGCGTGAGACCGAGGCGGGATCGAGCCAGCATTGGAGTTTGGCGCAGGGCGTGGGTTTGTGCAGTCCCGGTGGGTCGGTGCCGATGTTTAGGGCTAGGACCAGGGCGACGCCGACGGTTTTCATTCGTTCCTTGAGTCGCCATGTGGGTTGTACCACGCAATGGGGCATGATGTTTGTTGTTGCATTATTATTGTGAAGTAATGTGTTGCTCTGTTGTTGTTTGTGGAGTAGTAAATGGTGCTGAATCAAGGTCCCCACCGTGACGGGATATCCGTTCTTCATAACTATAGACGACGGGTCGTGCAGTGCCCATTGGGGATAGATTGTTTCATTGTTATTGTTACTGTTGTTCTCTCGGCTGTTCATTCGACGAATATCCTTGGACGGAGTGCTGTTATTGTTATCCATCGACGCCCTTCGTGCAATATTTTCAATGGAAGAGCCTCTCCTACCTCTCGGCAGCAGCAATAGCGGATTGGTCGTCTCCACGCCAACAGCACTGTTCATGTTCACATTATTATTGTTTGCATTACTGCCATCGTTCGTTTCGCTCTCATTCGCCATCATGGGACTCATCCCCAAATTAGACAGCACCTTCATCAACGACGATCGACGACGAGGCGGCGACTGCTGCTGCAGATTCGACATGGAGCGATGGGGCGATCGAGCGGCGATGGACGCGCCGATGTTATGAGCGCTGCTGTCGTCGTCTTGGTCGTCGATGGCGTTATTGTAGGGCGCGCCGCGTCGTGCTGCTGCTGGTACCGCTATGCCAAAGCCGGATCCATCGTAGATGTAGGGGGCTCGTTTGAGACGGGGATAGTATTCCATCGTCGTGTCCTTCTTGGTGACTGATGTTCTTATTGTTGGGTTTGTATTCATCTTCTTATTTTGACATGTTCATGAATGAATATTCATATTAATCAATTCTTCATGATCAATTAATAGATGCGCCGTTATACTTAAATGAAAATCGACAAATCCTTTCGATATCTAGACTAGCATTGAAGTAATTGTTTATTGTTTATTGTCAGAAGTCAGAAGTCAGAAGTCAGAACTCTCGCAAACTCTGACTGAAAGATAAAGACAATTAATATATTGTCGGATAAGACAATTAATATTGTTAGGTCTTCACATCATGGTGGGCAAAATATGTTGTCCCTATCGTACCAGATCGTACCTATGTACCACATCATAACCTCAC
>JALLPH010001307.1:0-10882 GCA_036939855.1 Cyclotella choctawhatcheeana
GGTACACTTTGTGAGACTCCCTGTAGAGGTCACGTAGCTAGAGTACCTACCATATGGTACACAGTAAATCCTGCTACACAAAGTGTAGATACCCCCCTAAAACCCAAAGTGTACCCGCTTGAGTTGCAAGTGTACTTGAGTTGCATGTTGCATGACCACTTTCCTATTATGTTAGAATGGTTTCTCGAGTACTCAGAAGTATTTCTGAACGATAAGAGTAAGAGACAGAGACAAGAAATAGTAGAACAACCCATTCACACTATTTTATGTGTCTAAAAGACATTTCATTCGAGAAGAAATAGAGAGCAATAGCATGCAACTTATTTCACAGTCAAATACCAAGCTTCTACATTTGGCACCAAGATTGATTGGGTCTGGATTGATTCAGACAATTCACAACATCAGCTTGGCCCTTTCAATATTCCACCATTAGTATGATAAATAGTCAGACAAATCTGAGATTGGAATTGGAATTTGGCCTGTAAAATGGCCACTAGAACTATTTGTTAGTTCATCATCCACAACCATCAGCATACCCCAGCCTTTGAGTCACAGGTGGTAACAATTTTGGTGAGCAAAAGAAGGAACCACTGCCATCCTGACGCATATGAAGAAAGAACTTTTTTAGAAAATGCAACGGAAAGGTGTGAAGTATTTGCATTGAACTTGAACACGGAAGATTTGCACAATTGACACCAAGAGGGAAAAGAGGAACCCAGTCCGAATAGAAAGCCTTTTAAGTTGGAAAACAGTTCTCAAGTTGGAAAACAGTTATGTTCTCAAAGTAGCCAACTATTCGAAGTGTGAAATGTCTACATGGTTTTCAGACATCTACTGGCTCTTGAGCAAAAGAGCTTGACTACTAGCTAACGCCCCACTGTGTCTGGAGCTCTATTGTTTAAGTGTGATTTAATACGAATTTATTTATTTATTTGCAGCCCAGTTATGTGATAGAACCTCACCCATAGTTGGGACCAATCAAATCCACACGGTACAGGCCTACATGAATATATTAGCCTCGGTCTCTAGTAAGCATTAGATTGATAACATGCTCCTCCTCGGTACTCTATAATCTAACCAGGATGATTATGTTCATATCTTCATTTGTTCAACTTTAATTGTCATCATGCTCATCCACGGGACTCTCCAATCTAATAACCACGATGATATGTTTATACCTTTATTCGTTCTACTTTAATTGCTACCTTTCTATTATTTTCGTATTCATCAAAACAACAACACATTAGATACATCTACGGACAGCTAGTATCACTTATTTGACTCTTCTATTGCTACAAAGCTTAATGTCTGGGTGGATCAATAACACTTCATTTCAATTGCACTGGATTTTTTTGAAATTTGTACCTTGCTCTTAAATGTTTCATTTCAATCTAAATATTTATAACTTTGACTGTAATTTTGCAGCATCGATCTCTTTCACTGTCCCTTTCCCTTCCGGAAGAACCTCTACTTTAATTTCAGCACCCAAGTCTCTCAGTTTATCTACAAGCAATCCCTGTCTACAGCAATGCAACGCGGCAACTGGTGAGTGAAATCCTGCAAGAGGTTTATGCTTCGATTCAATCGAAGTGCTCTCGAGCAAGGCATTAGCTACACTTGCAGCGAACAAACCGGTAGCATATATGCCTGCATCGCCTTGGAATACACATCTTGCAAATGCTTTAGACTTTTTGTTCAATGATAATCCTTGTGCATTAAGAAAAACTTTCCCAGATGCGTCTCCATTATAACTGTATCCGGTATTAATCTTCTTACGGATCCATCCACGAATAGGTGGGAAAGCCAAAGCCATACCGCCCATGAGAAGAGTTGTGATGTAAATAGATGTCGGGAACAAACCGTATCCATTGAGCAATGACGGTGGACCACTAACGACTGATTTATCTGATATGGTTAGACTGCTTGGAAATCCAAGTGTTGGTGCTGCTCTACAGAGAACTGGGACATTCACTGCTGACATGAAGTTTGGACCGGTAAATGTGCCCAATTGATACTTGGGTAGAACAAAGTTTGACAGTGACAATGCACCTTTGGCTGTGGTCCTGTATTCCTTAGGGTAAAATCTTGGATCTCCCTCTTTTCTTTTGGGTTGGCTATGCCCCTCAATACTGTCAAGTATCGTTTGAATTGTTCCCCTTGGAAACCCACCGCCCTTGCCACGGAAGTTCAAAGCTAGATCTCCAAGTACTCCACCCTCCATTTCTATAGCCTTTCCAACTAGAAACATCCCAAGTTCTATTATTTGGTAGAAAGGTTTGACATCTGTTTTAGATACTGAACATAACATAATGATCTGTGAACTATCAAGAACTTACCACTGGGAACACAATCGTATCCAGAGAATGGACAAAGCGTAACTCCAGCCTCCTCAGCTTGTTTACCATAATCGGCAATCATGCGTTCAATGAATGCTACTTCACCTGTTATATCAACATAGTGTGCACCACCGTTCACACATGCCTTGACCGCTGCTTCTCCGTATCTCCCGTACGGTCCCGCACACGACACAAGTATATTGGTAGAAGTGGCCAGAGCCAACATGGACGCCTCATCGGATGCATCGGCAACGACAATCTCAACCGCATCATTTGATACTTCTAATCCCTCACGTTTCAATTCACCTTGAATGCCAATCAAAACTTGCTCGACCTTCTGTTGATTCCGGCCCGACAGAGCGACTTTGATAGTATTCTTTTTGTTCTTGGCAGACGATTTAATTACTTGATAGGCGACTGCTCGGCCTGCGTTACCCGTGCAGCCGAAGACTGCTATGGAATGAGGACGATTGCCTGGTGGAGTGATGGCCAGGGTGTAGGCTGCTGGCTTGGTGACCATCGTTACGGCTTATCTAGGTAGTGCGCGATAAAAGCGACAGAGAATGAAAGATCCAAATACTCTTTCCCGCCCATTTTAGATTCCAGATTC
Organism: Cyclotella choctawhatcheeana; assembly: GCA_036939855.1. Taxonomy (NCBI): domain Eukaryota; phylum Bacillariophyta; class Thalassiosirophyceae; order Thalassiosirales; family Thalassiosiraceae; genus Cyclotella; species Cyclotella choctawhatcheeana. The sequence goes on from JALLPH010001307.1 coordinate 2,947, forward strand.
AGAAGAAGCTATTCCAATCCACCTACTGAATCAATTGCATTGCTGATATCGCAGCTGTTATTCATTCTGTTGTGAGGCAAATGGTAATACTCTAATGGTTTGCGCATCAAGCACATGTGATGATTGATGATACAGCGTCTGCATCGTTCTCTTACCTCTTACCCGTCTTACAAACATCATAGTTTATCGCGTCAACAATGATCAAATCTACACCTAAAACAATGTCGTCAGCCTTCACTCCTCTAATATCAGCAATGTCATTACCATTCGCTGCTGGAAATACACAGCCAACCGCTTATAACAACATGTACCAAATGCTAACGAGATCACTTAAAGAAGAAGTAGGAGCACAAAAGGGGCTCGTACACGTCAGTACACCACTTTTACTTGCGTCGGCAATTCCTCTTGCCATAATGGCTGTTATTGGGCATCAAATTGATCCCAATTTGGCAGATTCATTGGGCGTGGGTATTGTACGATCGTTTGTTCAGCTTATGATGCTGGGGGTGATTTTGAATCCGATATTCAAATGGGGCATGACTAAACCGTGGTTGGTTGGACTATGTAAGTTTGTGGATTTGCCATGTTACTCAAGATGCACATTCTTGTTATTAAGAGATGAAATGATTCACTTATATTTATTTGCAAATATGTACTTTCAGATGTCCTCTTCATGGTTCTAGTTGCAACAAATGAGGCGACATCCCGACCAAAGTACACGTATGCATACCACTCTCTGCTAACCTTTGGAACAATACTATTTTCACTCTCTTGTGTTGGGATATTTGCATTTGGTTTCGTAATACGTCCAAGTCGTAAGCAACTTTGTTGTATCCTATGCATATATTGCTTCCTAATTTTTTCTTCACATGCATGCTGAGTCATTTGTAAATTTATTCTTGTCAACACTAGCTCTCTGGAATCCGCAATATGTCATACCAATGTGTGGAATGCTGCTTGGGAACACCATCAATGGAATAGGTCTATCAGTGAATAATATGGCCACTCAAGTGATGGAAGGTGGGAGGAGAGAAATCGAGCTGTGTTTGAGTTTTGGTGCAACTGGTTTAGAGAGTGTACGTAGGCTTATGAAGGAGGCCATTACCGTTGGCGTGACACCGATGGTGAATCAGTTAAATGTCATTGGTTTAGTTTCTATTCCTGGTAAGTTGTTGATCCTGTAATCCCATATTTTTCACGACATTTTGATAAGTAGTAAGGTTCATTGTCAAATATCACAAAGGTATGATGACTGGCCAGATACTTGGAGGTGCCCCTGTTACCGAGGCAGCACGCTATCAAATCCTCATTATTTGGCTGATTGGCACAATCAACTTTAGCAGTGTATTCATGAACACATATATGGTATACAAGGTTGCTTTTGAAACGGGCAGGCATATGTTGCGTACGGATAGATTTATCGAAGTTGTTAGGAGCAAAAAGTCGAGAAGAATGGGGTTTAAGAGGTTGATGGAAGCCATTAGAAGTGCCTGGGTGTTTTTAATGTGTTATGACAGAGATCCAAGGACACGTCAAATGAAGCCCCAAATGGATGGGTATGCCGACGTGGAACAACAGCCATTACCGAGTCTCGAGAAATACGGCACTAGTAAGAAGTGCAACCTTGAAATCAAAAAGAAACAAATAGATGTGCTGAATTCTGCAGTACCTCTCCTCCAGATCAAAAACCTACAATTCTCTGTCCCTAAAAGTCATACAAAACGAAAAGAATCGTCATTGAAACCATCCAGCTCATCATCTTCTCTACCTTCTTCATTTCAAGCCGAGCAACAGGAGCAACAGCGTATTCTCTGCGAAGGTTTGGAATTTACCCTAAATAAAGGTGAGATAGGAATCGTTTCCGGGCCCTCGGGCTCCGGTAAGTCAACTTTGCTTCGTGTCATATCTGGCCTTGGTCCAAAGGATGAAGGGGATGTGACTCTTGATGGTATGTCACTATCAAGCAGTGAAATGACTCGTTGGAGAAGTACGGTTAGATATGTTACTCAGTACAAAGTCGACATCCCTGGAAGTGAGTATATTATATCCACACTGAAGATTGAAGATTGATAGTCCAACTATTGGAAACACTCAATTGTCTTTATACATGCAGCTCCTCGTGATTTCATCATTAGACTAAGCAAGTTTCAGGCCTATGTGGTAGAGAATGGCATAGAGGAAGAATTATGTATTGAGGACACTATCGCAGAAACCATACGATCTCCCATGGCCTTTCAAATGATTCAAGAAACTAGTGCATACATCGAAAAGTGGGGAATCAAAATACCGACAGACGAATCGACAGATCATCCAATCGATAAAGAGTGGAAAATTCTCTCTGGCGGCGAATGCCAGAGAATGATACTTGCCATTGCTTTAGCATCACGACCTCGTATACTCCTGGTAAGTGCTCTTCATTCTAATACCAAAATACTTATTAATGCCTGCGTGAATAATGATCATACCTTTACAATCTTAGCTTGACGAGGCCACTTCCGGACTTGACAACACATCAGAGAAACAAGTGGAAGAAAGTGTTTTAGAATATATCAAGAACCATGGTGCTTCGGTTCTTTGGGTGACACACAGTGATGATATCGCAGAACGCCTATTGTGAGGCAGTATGTATAGCAGGCGATATGTATAAAATTATGTGATGCAGCAGCTTTTCATCTTGTGTACTACTTTTATTCCATTTACACTACAGTTGTTGAGGTTGAAGGTTTACTTTTTCGTTGTCCCTTCTAACATAGCCCTGGACAATTTTTTTTAGTTAACTGCATAACAGAGCAAGCTTGCCATTAATAAGTATGACAGCAATGGTATTTGGTAACTATCAGTAGCACCATTTTCGATGGATTTGATACCAGAATCAACGTTGCTGCACCTTCCAATATGCTGACAACTCCCACTGCAACAATCCGAGTCCACGGTACAAAACGACAAATTACACGAAATATCCTCTTTTGATACAACATCTTCCTCGTCCTTAAGAATCTCCTCAGATTCAACATCTTCTTCCTTCTTAGGAATCTCCTCAGATTCAACATCTTTCTTTGAAACTTCAGCAGGGCAAGCATAGGATGGAGAATCAACAATGTTGAGCATTGATCTCGGTACATTGATCACATCCAAGTAGTTGATGGACCCATTATCCTCATGCTCGAGTTCGTGACAGTGCATCACCATCTTTTGACCAATATCAACAGTTCGAAAGCGGACGGTACAGATTTCATCCCTGGCTCCAGAAATAGTATCGTAAAATTCTCCTTCGGTATGAGACCCACATCCTCCGGGAGTGACAATTTGCATATGGTAAAGGTGTAAGTGGAAGGGATGTCGATTGGTGTCTCGGAGTTGCATTTCATACACATCGTCGTAATTGATGGATCCCAATCCGGACATGCCCTCGTAAACCACTCCATTGAAACGAATGGAAGATTTGTCTGGCACCACAACAAATCGATTCAAATCAGCAACCGTCACAGAGGAAAGGTCTGCAATAGATACTGGTCTCGTTGGAGCATTGCCCAAATCAAACGCGTCATCTCCGCTCGAGGGAACACCTCCAATCGAATCATGATCGGCACTTGCATCAATCGCAGCAATGATAGAGCCACCCCAAGAGATGGTATTCAATCCAGTACTGCATCGAATCGCAAAATCAGCACGAGATGCTCCGGTAAGTTCAAAGGATGAAGCCTTGTATGACGTCAAACTCGCTGCATGCCATACACCATCGCTAGCAACTTTATAAGCCGTACAACCATCGTCAAAGGACAGCACATTTGGTCCAGCATCTGGCGTCACCACAGCTGTTCGAAGTCTATACCAATGATCTGGCAACACTTGCAAAATCTCGTGATCGACTCCATTGGCAAGAAGGACAGTATTCGATCCTTGTCCACCATTATTCGATTGTTGCCAATTTTGTAACAATCTTTTACCGTTGAAATTATTCGCATTTCCAGAACTCGATACTAGCAGTATTCTTTCATTCGTCACATCTCTCGCCCATTCCATAATGTCATCATCTTCACTGTCCTCATCGACAATGATCATACCAAAAGCACCGCCTGCCACCTGCGCATTCGTCTCACCGTGATAATGAGGATGGTAGAAGTAGGTCCCGGGGGGATGATCATTGGCAATGTCCCATGTGTAGTCTAGACAATTACCATTGCCCTCGACCACTCTTGTTACATCATCGCCATCTCCATCGCCGACGATGTGTAGACCGTGAGTATGAAAGTTGGTATTGACCGATGCGGCATTGTGCAATACTAGGTGATGAGTGATGCCTCTTGTCATGCGAATGAGAGGACCCGGCGACGATGCCGTGCAGGGCAGTGTGCTACCGATGGGACGATAGCCGTAATAGGTTCCTTCTTGGCAGAATTCTAAATTGGCGCATTTGGCATTGGTGCCACAGTCGATCCAAGTCAGACTGTCCGGGTAGGCTCCGTAAGTAGTTGCAGCTAGGAGCCCAAAGAGGATGAATGTTTGTGGTTTCATTGTAGTAATATATTTTGTATTAATGATCATTGGAGTCGGGCAATTTATGAGCCTGTAATGAATCTACGATGAACTTCATAAGAATGAATCTGATGGTTGGAACAACGTTCCATCAACAATCCGGCGCCACTTTAGTACTTAGAGCGACCATCTGTCTCTCTTCCGGTCCAACACCTCAATCTCGCAGAGATACAATAATTCACAAGTTCAATTGGTCCGTCGCTCGGACAGTCTAATCGAATCTGTTTGGCATTTTGGTCAAGAAGAAGCTTCTTCTCTGCACAGTTGATGGTACCTTTCAATAATAATGTAGCATCTGAAAAGATATTAAGATCTACTAATAGTGATTAGGTAAATGTACACCCTCAGAAACACGATAATAAAATATAAAGGTAATTCTGAACTTTTTCTTCTGACACCTTTCACTCACTAGATACAGCTTGTACATGCTACACTTTCATTGACGCGGTGAGATTTAGACATTTGCAATTCTATTTCCACTTCATTCATAACCCACTCACTGCATTCGAAAGCAATCAAATTATTACATATAGTGATCATCTGATCCCTGAACAATCAGACATACCAAAAGCTAGAAAAACGGCATCATGCCACTGACAGAAGATGAGCTCCAATCGGCCATAAACTCGGCCGATCCCCACCATGGCGTTGGCACCACCTTTCTTCACATTCACAACCCTCTAAATGACGATAACGGGAAGAACAATAACGTTAACGACACCTCAAATCATACCGGAGGAGTCGTCCCCGCTATAAGTATGGCAACCACGTTTCGTCAATCGACGCCCGGAGAGGCTTCGGCGAAAGACGATCCGAATAGTTTTGGTTTGGGGTTTGAATACTCTAGAACTGGTACGTTTCACTACTGCGCATCTTTCATCATGACTGTTCACATCACATTTATTTTTTATACTAATCCATTGATGATTTGCGTACGTGATATAAGGAAATCCAACGAGAGGAGTGTTTGAAAGAGCAGTAGCCGCTGCAGAGAAGGCGAAATATTGGTGAGTGTTCTCTCTGCTAATTGTATTCTGATACATAAATACACTTCTTACCAATGATTATAATTTGTATAATATAGTGTTGCATTCTCATCCGGATCTGCTGCAACGTCCGCAGTAATACATCTCCTATCCCCAAAGGATAAAGTCTTTTGCATAGATGATGTCTACGGGGGCACTCAACGCTACTTTCGTAAAATTGTCAATCCAAGAATGGGCATTGATATTGACTTCTTGGATTTTAATGATGAATTGTTAATGAAGAATAAACTGCAAGATGATGAATGCAAACCAAAGTTGTTTTGGTTGGAGACACCTACCAATCCAACACTTAAGGTTACTGACATTCGTAAAGTTGCCGTAATGGCAAAGACGAATAATGCTCTGTTGGCTGTCGACAATACTTTTTGTTCGCCTTACTTTCAAAATCCGTTAGACCATGGAGCTGACATTGTAGTGCATTCAGTAACCAAGTATATAAATGGTCACAGTGATGTTGTGATGGGTGTTGTGTGTACCAATGATGAAGAGATATACAAGTCGCTAAGGTTCACGCAAAATGGCGTCGGGGCTGTTCCGTCGCCATTCGACTGCTACCTTGCCCATAGAGGTTTGAAGACACTGCACGTGAGGATGGAGGCTGCTGCTCGGTGAGTTTGAGACATTTCAGTGTCATTTGCTGTTATGGATCTGTCTTGCTTATCGGTTTGTTTTACTTTACTTAGCAATGCAAATGTCATTGCACTGTTCTTAGAGAATCATCAAGGAGTTACCAAGGTTTTGTATCCAGGATTAAAGTCTCATCCACAACATGACATTGCCAAGGCACAACAGCATGGATTTGGTGCAATGATTACGTTCTACTGTGTTGGCGGCAAACCACAATCAGCTATTGTACTTGAAAAGGTTAGTGTATGACTGTTGAGTATTACATAACGTTTCAATAAAACATCCCATTGACATCCTGTTTCCTAGCTACGTGTATTTGCCCTTGCCGAGTCACTAGGAGCAGTGGAATCTCTTGCTGAATGCCCATCACTCATGACACATGCCTCCGTTCCGGATGAGCAGCGTGCTCTCTTGGGTATTGATGATACCTTGATTCGATTGTCGGTAGGAATAGAGAGCTGTTCCGATCTAATCAAGGACTTGGATCTAGCGTTAAATGCTGCCATTGCTAGTTTGGAGAATTGATTGACTTCTAATTAGATATGTTAGGAACACTCAGGCTACATTGATGTCATATACTTATATAATAGAATAAGCTAAAACAAGAATACGAAGACTAAGAGATCATAATTATCTATGCATTAACTGTAAATGAATACAAAACAATGTCTTCATCATTTCTCACTTTCTCTTCACACTCAAACCCGAGATCTTTTGCAACACTTAACACTTCTTCCAAAGTCACATCATTACCAACTCTTCTACAGCAGTGTGCCATGAGGAACTTTCCACTGTCTGGATTGAGTAAATGCAACACTGTTTCGAAAAGAGGTTGTATTACTGACGGTACGTACAATAGGTCAGAACCTATAATGAGATCAAACTTTTTACTTCCAGTCATTTGTTGTTGTTGTAGATACTGCATCGCATACTCTTTACCCCATAAGAGCTGTCTGCATTCAATACTACCATCATCATTTTTGATGTTGTGATGTACATTTTGCCTCAATTGCTTGAGCGTGCCCGTATCTCCATCTGTCAATAGAGTCTTAGTATCATATCTATGTGCCTGTGATAAAAGATGTGCCAGCATACCACATCTTCCAAGTCCAGACCCAACTTCTAATATCTTGACTTTTTGCTCATTATTATTTTCAATACGATTATGATTGGGCATCCATTCGACGGTATGATCGACGAGGTACTGACATAAATAATGCGAGGATCTCCACAGTGTCAACCCGGTCGAATTCCAAGTCTGCTCTGAATCAGAGTGATATCCATCCAGTTTCAATATAATTCTAATATTATTCCCGGTCGTCGTGTAGGTAAAGGTGTAGCTTTCGGTGGGAGGAGGTAGAGACTCATTGTCAACGTCATTGCTATCACTGCTGTCGGGGTTGTCGATTGAAACATTGTCTTCCTGTTTTGAATTACGCTCCCATCGTATCCATGCATCCACCCAAGGAACTTCGACGGATTGGCTCGCCATAAATAAATGCTATTCCTCTTTTGCCAAGATTCTATGATCACAACATAAGCATCAGCACACATCAAAGCCCATCACTCGCTCGCACCACCACTCTCCCTGATTTTTTTGATGGCGCAAGTGGCGGGAAAGAGGGTTTGGGGTATCTTTCAACATTGGAATCGGTACTATCAAAAGATTCCCTACGACATTAAATAATGAGACGGCCAGACGGTCCACACAATCCACTCTGCCGCCA
>JALLPH010001308.1:0-13799 GCA_036939855.1 Cyclotella choctawhatcheeana
GCAAAGACGTGAGAAAGTAGGCTCGCCTGCGTGCAAAGACGTAAAATAGACCACCTACTAGATACCTACCCTCCTCATGATGTTGTGCGTCCGTGTAGAAGAAACCTGAACGGATTCAATCATGTGACAAAATCATGATATCTTGTTAATGAATGAAGGCAATTGAAATTGATAACCGCGCATGATTTAATTGGGAAGATGTGAAGGTCAAATCCATCTTATTGCCTCACCTTCATTTTTTCCGTCTCTCAGATCCGAATAATATACCATGTCTCACGTAGTACGGGATGAAGACGAATCCACTCACCGCAGTCTGGACGATCAGCCCATTATCCATATTCCCAATACATCAGCTCCCAAGCTTACTCCTGAGTCGGAAATTGGCCATGGTATTCTCCATCTAATTGAGCCTGATGAAGAGGAATCCGCATCAATCCTTACTGAATCCAATCACAACGAGACATTACGAAGATCAAATCGTCGACGAATTCAACCTCTACGGTTCTGGGAGAATGAACGTCAAATCTATGCGCCTCACAACGAAGTGGGCGTTCTTGGCGAAGAGATGGGGAATATGCCTGTTGTGATAGGTGTTGAGCGTAGATCAGGTAATACCTACTATCAACCCATTGAAACAGATGATGAATGTTATTCGTATGAAGAGGTCGGCTCAGTGGGAACTCATTCACAAGTCAGTGGTGGTGAATATTCAATCAAGGGTGAAGATGTCGTAGTAGCTGCAGATGAGGTTCATGATTATGATACTTCCAGAGAGGAAGTAGTATCCACGCTTGCTAGGCTAATTAGAGAGGAGTATGGTCCGCCTCCCGATCGATCAGCACATGCGGAGAGTGATTCCGTTTTGCAATCTGTCACAAATGATGGCTCAACCTCAATTAAGAAGACCAAAGCACAGCGATGTAACTCGCAATCAGCTGTGCAGCGACCTCGGTCATTCTCGCGTGCAAGACGACAGAGCCGTTTAGGTTGCAGTTTATTGGTTGAAAACGATTCATCGTGTTATAGCAACGAAGAAAACAACCTCAATATTCTGACTGAAAGACTCAAACATGTAAACATTACTACGTCAAATCAAGAAAATGAGCAAATCAAACAACTCCAAAAAGATAATAAGTATTTCTCGGATTGTCTCCAGTGCCCCATCTGTCATGAAGTGAAGATAGATAATATGTACCTCATGAGGTGCAATCACAGAGTATGTGGAGATTGCGCATTGCATTTAGACCATTGTCACTCTTGCAGGGCTCCTCGCGTCAATAAAGGATGGCTGAAAAAGATTTATTACTGACAAAATGAATCTCTTCCGTTGTGGAGTTGTGGTGAATACAAAGTTTGAATCCGGATCTATCAGAGTGTTTTGGTCCGTTTGCCACATCATGCTATTACCCCATATAAGTATACTTCATCAATACATAGAGGTGCAGCTGTAAAATTCAGGTTGTCAACTTTATCAATGAACATCAACTCGATACATAAGTATTGTATGTACTCAAAATGATTGAAATTACATTTTTCTCAGTAGTATCTAAACCAAGTCTTAACCAGGATTGAGCACTTCTTTGTATTTGAGGCAAGGCCGCTTGATGCAAACAACATAGTATGAGCCAGAATTAACTATCTAGATGCAAAGATTTCAAATACGTCAAGCTATTCATCTACCCCAAAAGTCAAGTTCGATATATTTTATCCCAACTATCAACATTGCTCTACTCATAACTTACTACTTACATATATTGTATTGCTCCCCGGTCGAAATCCCACTGGTAGATTCTTTGCCACAAATCCATGAGTCTTCTCACTGCTTAGATTGTCTTTGTTTGAATCATCATTATCATTTCCTGCAGTGTATTCAATGCCATTTCCAACAGCATGCAACATGGCCCTGTTCATTTCCTTATACAATGGACTCTCTGCCCAAATTTTTTGCTGTGCATAATCCTCCATGTTTATCCAATCGGCGCACAATATCTCTTCTTCTTGAGGAACTAGTTCAATCTCTTTTCCTTCGTTGAGTAAGTTTTCGTATTGGGGTGATAGCTTACAGAGACAAACGAAGAACATGTCGGATCGGTTGAAGAGCCCGCCGTGAGCTTGACGGAAACAGATTATGTGATCGAATGTGCATTCTAGTCCTGTTTCTTCTTTGAGTTCCCGAATGGCAGCGGTTGCAATATCTTTCATTGGTGGCATAGATATTCATACATGATAAATGAGATATAAATGAACATTAAATCTAGAATAATGCATGTCACAAAAACGTACCTTCTCCCGGGTCTGTTAGACCTGTTGGCATTTTCCACTTTTGAGATGACAAATCAATGTTGCGTGATTAGATAATACTGTATTATGTGAGTGATATTCAAGAAATTAAAACGTTACCCACCAATTTTCTAGCTGCCGCCGGGCCACTCTTTTCTCTGACTACCAACATCTTACCATTCCTAGGGTGCACTAGCAAAACGCCAACACCGACTTGATGACTTGGTCCATTGGGCAGTCGACTTTCTGTTTCCGTAGGAAGCCATTTGGTCAACACACAATGCCCGGGTTCAGCATGTTTAAAATCAAACCCTAGCGAGGTTGCTGATGGTATAAGATGGGCATGGGTTGTCGGTATACGTAGCCATATTCCTCTACGATTTTGAGAATGCCACATTTGTAATGCAGTATCGAGATCTTTATGAAATAGGTTCGGATCTGTGAGTTGAGCAGTATTGCTGGGATTGGCGTTGATTAGTTTGGATATGTTTAATGTGACGCCTTGATATGTATCATGTCGTAATGCCTCTTCTGGGAATGGACAGGAGTTGTCGTGTTCTGGTTTATGTAGCGGATCCATTATATCTCTGATGGGATGCTTATTTGTTACTGCCGTTGTACTATCGTCACTGCTGCATAGTGCCAGTGAAGTTGCAGAAAAGGAAGCAAGAGCCAGCCCAATTGATGTGGAAGCAAATGGACTCTTCTTGGAAGATTTGAAATGAATTGACGCAGATCTAAATTGAGATGCATCATGATGAGATCTAGTGCTTGTATGATGTGCAAAGGACGATGTGGAGCGTAGCAGCAGAGATCGGTTGCGGGAGCCAACGATGCAGCGTATTGTCGCAGCCATGGACTGGAGACTGAGTAGCAGCCCGCTCTTCATGTTCGTAGATTCGTGTCGTCGTTGCGTTGTGATGATGATTGATGATGTTTAGCTCGGAGGGTGAAGAGTGAAGAAGGACTTGCAAACGAATTCCTAAGTCAGTGTAAAGGTAACCGTGGTTCGGTTCATACATTATAACACAGCTTATTATAATATTACCTTTAGTCGCCAATGATAGGGAAAAAAGTATTTAGGGTGTGGTGGATTAGATTGTGGACTAACGTTTTAGTCGAGTTCTAACTCGTTTGTTAATAAACGTGGCTACACTCCTCATTGATACACTGGCAAAATACATTTTGTTGCTCTCTCATCATCTTCAATTGTTCTTTTTACTATCAGGTATCTCTCTTTGGATCAAATACCTCCATTTTCCTTCAAAACACAAGCATTACAAGATTGTGTAATAATATTATTCAAGTTAATATGAAAACAGAACGAAGTAGAACTCTCACACAAACCGAACAAAGATACTCACCAAAAACTCCAACCCAACAAAAATCCATCCCCGCCACCGGCACCCTCACCCAAACAACTCTTCCCGCTCCCCAATAATCGTCCACGCTCACTTCATATCCCAAACTCGTTGCCAATTCCGTCCCTATACTCGCCGCCAATCGACTCATACTCCTTTCTAAAAACCCACGAGGCTGTTGTTCTTCCGGTAAGTGCGCTCCGCGCATAACTCGTTTCAATTCCTTCTTCGTATCGAAGGATTCTACCGATGGACAGGTTTGTATTGCGTAGACGTAGGCTATTGGTGCCAAGAGGATGGAAAGCGAGGAGAATATATTGAGTATTGATTTCAGTATTAGTAGGCCCAAGACGAGAAGACCTCCGTATTGGACGAGGAGTTGAGTGTCTGTTTCGGATAATGGGTTGATGATTGGTGTTGCTGCAGCTGCAGTAGTATTGTTGGATGTGTTGGATGTACGCTGTGTCGTTGATGAAGCGAGAGAGGATCGCGTACTACTACTCCCTCCTATCGAATCTCGAACACTGGATCTCCTGCCTAATGAGTCACGCATACTCGCAGATTGACTAATGGACGATCGTATACTGCTCGATTTACTAATTGAATCGCGAAGACCGGCCATGGCAATATCGGCTGCCGTTGATTCTGCTCGTTTGGCATTTGCCATTATCACAGTGACACTTTCTCCCTTGTCGATATTACTAACAATTTTACCGCTATTCGTAACGATTGTAACACCGCGACCTACGTCTTCTTTGGCAGTAAGCACTTGTATTCCCACCACGGCGTTATTGTATACCACCAAGTCTAGGAAGCCCTCGTCGTGTAGGGGGACGTTACGTCGTTTCAGTCGGAATAAGTGTTTGCTGGTGGAGGAGACGTAGCGTTCGATGGCGTAGCCGTCGTTGGGGGAGAGGCGCTGGAGATGGGAGAGGGTGTAGCGTGAGTAGGGTGTTAGTCGGGCGGAGGACATGAGAATATGAGAATTTCTCTGCGGAAGAAGTGAACGAGCGATTAGAGTGCTTTTATGTCTGTTTTGTGGGCATAATTTCGATATATTCATCGGCTGTAGTTAAGTTAATAGGTAAAACAATGTGGGCACGCCCCTAAGTCAACATATCCAGAATCATAAATTTGCGTCATTATCTCAACATGGCCGCAAAAACAATATTATGCTAACGATTAAGGATGCCTCCCAAGTCAACAGCCAAAAAGAATGGCAGCACAGCAGCAGCCAGCAAATCATCCCAAACTAACGTGAGATCCGGCCGTAAAAAGAAACAATCCAAAGACGACGACGATGACGGCAGCCTCGACAGCCACTCATCGGCACCCTCCCGAGCCAGCTCTCGAATGAGCACTCGCTCCAGCAGTCGGCTTAAGCGTAAATCCAATGAGGATGACAATAATGACAACGTGGTGGTCGACTCTGACATTCCCCGTGTCATTCATCAACGAAAAAAGCGAAGGAAGGAACTCGAGGCCGTGGATGAAGATGATGTCGAGATGGACCACTCCGATGATGATGAGGATGCTGACATGGTCGAGGCCAAGTCACATGAGGATGAAAAGGGAGGCAATAAGAAAGACAGCAGCAGAAGCAGCAGCAGCAACAACGACGACTCTTCGAACCAAAAGACTGCCGCACCCAACAATAGCAAGGAACCCTCACCGTCCCTACCCGTGGGCACTCACACCCTCCAACGCCTGCGTCTACCATCACAACACACTCCGGCACCACCCCCCTCCATACAGGAAGGGAACACTCCCGCTCCACCGGGAGGACGTCGATTGTTCTTCGAAACAGCCAAGAAGAAGGAGAATAAGTTACTCTTGAATCTACGTGCATTGTCCGGTCAGAAGAGACATAATGAAAAAGACGATGAGCACGTGCATGAACCACCGGATATGGAACGGACTCCGTTGCAATTCGAGGCAGTACACGGTATTATTGGTAGAGAGGATGCTGTTTCGTACTTTACAACTTGGACGGTGGTACTGTCTATTCTATTCCTAGTCATTAATGTCATCAATGCCGACTATGCAATCGTTTCAACGTGGAATGTAAGACGTAATGCTCAGTCTCCACTTGGCAGTAACAACGGCAGCTCCACGGTATCGACGGAAAATCAACAAATAATCGAAAAGGTGGTGGAAATCCCCGACCCGACATTACTCAATGAAACTAAGAATAGAATGAGGATGGAGTTGCAGCAAGAGTTTGAGGAGGATCAACTTAATTCAGCTTTAGAGCAGGCAGAACGAGATTTGGCACGAATCAATACCATTGTTAAAGGTTTGGGAAATGCCGACTCTTATCACGACATCTTGTCAACAAATAAAGATTCATTGGACTTGTCCAAGGTTGAGTACGATGGAGGTGATGTTGTCACATCGCTCCATGCATTATCCACTGAGAAGCAAGCCTTTCTGTCAAAATGGGAAAAAGCACTCAATATTGCTGAACAGAACATGGATCATTTAGTCAAAGTTGATGATGACGATGATGTTGTAGAAGCTCGGAATCAAATGAATTCCGCACTAGGTGTCTTATCCAAATACTCACCCGTCAAATCTGCCGCTCGTATATTAGACACATCCAAGTGGGTGTTACCTGGTGAAAATTGCATTGGTCGAGACTATAAAACCCCAATCAAAGAGAGTAATGATGATGATAGTATTGATGTTGTAGGAGGAATCGATATCACAGCGTTGGATAATGCGAGTGACGCTCCTATTCGGGGGGAAGAGGCCTATTCGGCATTTGGCCATTTGATGAAGTATGCTCAAGGTACTGTAACTGCCTTAGTTCAGAATAAATCACTGACTGTCCAGGGCAAGAAATGGGTGCAATATTTGATTGAGAAAGAACGAAAGGAAAATTCGGTGTTGAATGAAACTTTATTTGATGTGGCGTTACTGGCACCACTTGCATCTCCCGAGAAAGATGCCGAGAAGTACAAAAGCAATAATAACGCCAAGGCTTACACTGTGCTTGATGCCATGAATGATATTGATCGTCTACTTGAAATTGAATCGGCAGATCATACTGGACAATTTGATCATGCTGCATTGATGAACGGAGCAAGAGTCCTATACCGTGGTCCCTACGCCACCTCACCATCCTTATATCAGTCACTGCCATTGCTCAATCGTCTATTGGCCTATTCCAAATTACGATTCTATGGTCATCCACCCGAAGTATCGTTAATGCCCTCTTCAATACACGGAAGAGGTCAATGTTGGTCCTTCACAGAAGATATACGAGGGAGTGCAAGTACCAATGGAGAGGTTAGGGGTGAGTATGCCACACTAACAATAAGTTTGGATTCACCTACTTTTGTGGATGAGCTGGTTATAGAGCATTTGCCTTTGGGCGACATGGCGTCTGCTGTGAAAGAATTTAGAGTATTGGGCTTCGAGGATGGAGGGGCCTTTGGAGAAGTGTATGAACTAGGGTCGTTCAATTACGACATACGTGGTGAGAGTTGTAAAGGTGCATGTTGCATTGATGATCTCTTTTTGATCCAAAGCTCTGACACTTTTTATAATACACTCTCTGGAATTACTCCATAACAAAGGCAAATTTAACACTCAAACATTCTCCTTGCTCAAATCAGCAACCAGTATGAATGTTCCTAAGCTCAAATCTGTCTCATTGGCGGTGGATTCTAACTGGGGTGCAGACTTCACCTGTTTATATCGAGTCCGTGTCCATGGTCATTGAAATTTGATTACTTTAGACGCATTGGTCACAAATTATTGTACCTGGGTTAGGCATAACGTTATGATAATTCGCTGGTTGCACCATAGAATGTAGAATTCAATAGAACTTCTTCCATGAAATCATAATATCATGATGTCTAAGCTGTCTATTCAAATCTTGATGAAATCAAAAATTGTCATGTGTGTTGGTGAAATCCGTTCATTCCGCCGTGGAACAAGCAGGCTGGCATTGCTTACAAAAAGTATTATGTAATTGAAGTTAAACATCAAACCTTAAATTGGGAGCAGAGGATAAAGACAGCAAACTGCAAGTTCATGTTTATAAAGTGTTACTGTAACATTAGCTCCTGTTGGATTGAATTATTACTGTCGTCTTTTTAATCATCCGAAGGCCTCTTGCTTCCATTCCACTTCTTACAAAATTTCTGATTTCTCAAAAACTTAGGGTCCATGCCCCTGGTGCTCACGTATTTGGTACGCTTGCGCTTCTTAATTCCATTGGCGTGAGCCTTGTGAGTGTTATTGTGGGCGCATGTGTTCTTTTGCTGTTGTTAGGGTACGTGGGTGCAATCGAGGAAAGATAGGACGTTTCAGTGATGTAGACAACATTGTGCTATAAAAACAGCGGGTAAACTGCAACTCTAATGCATGCAAGGAAAAGACTCTGATAAAGCATCGCATCGAGCACTGACAATCAAAGGGCCAATTTTATCCCAAAGCATATCAATATCCCTCCCATGCATGCAGCACATCACAAATGGCGAATTCAACACATCCATCTAGATATGAAAAACATTATCGCCACAAAAGTTACTCTCTCTTTCCGGCAGGCAATAAATCCGTCAAGGGCTCGTACCTTGACCATCTTGACCGTCTACTGGGAGTTGGGTGAGGTCGGTTGTCGGTTGGGGTGGACGCGACGATGGATCTCTGTGTGACAGAAAATTATGATACCAGTTCCTACCTACACTGCAGTGGATAGTAAGTCCGGTAAAATGTACGATAACATTACGTATTAGGTACGATACGTATGTGATGGCATGTATTCATGTACCACTTCTCTCTTCGGACTTCGGAGGTACAACTATGTGCTATGTGGTAGAGAGTGTAAACCAACACAGCACGCGTGGATTTTACCATCACTCTAGTGTTTTCACCGGTCCACGGTACAGACCAAACTCGTGGATATCTTTTGAGTGCTGTGACTAACAATGTGTTTCCATTATTTGAGAAAGTGAACAACTCACGCTCACACGTTCTGCAGAACTTGTCGATGAAGACATCAGCATCACTTGTTAAGTCTGTTCTGTGGGCATGTTTAACACACAATAAATCTCTATGTGAACAGAACTTGCGACACTATCAGTGCTTGTGATTAACAAAACCACTATTAGTGGCAGCATCTGAGACTAAGAATGGTGAGAAGGAGCCGGAATAGATTAGAATAGACACTAATTTTTTGCTAGTCTCCTCCAAATTATGTTTTGCCATTTCCAACCACCACATCAGGGAATTCAACAAAAGTGGAGTGCGGAGTCTTTCTTGTTTATGAAGGGGAAGAGTTATAGTTATACCCAAATTATTATTATTCGTGTTGCTGTAGTGAAGAGATGTTAAGCTTGTCGCAATCACAAGAGTTATGAAGACTCATGTGATAATCATGAGGACGCTATACCTCTATTTTGAATACTAATTTTTCATAATCATAATGCTTGTTCAATCTTATCTTTTCTTTATCTGTTTATATATTGTGCGTTAAGGGAAATCCGTAACAAAAAACTCATGGGTTGATCTGATATGGAATGGAGCTGATTACCTCTAAAATATTCTTCTTCAATTAATACAATGGACTGGCACGAGAATGAGAAAAGTTTCCTTTGTTAAAGGATCTAAATTGACTATTTTAACCCGGCCTTGGATAACCTCCACCAGACCTCTAGAAAAACCTCTAGCTCTAAAATGAAGGAAAGATGAAAATTTTGCCAGTAATTTTCTGCTTATGCGCTTATGACTCATGTTCTGACCAAAAATTAGGACTCATAAAGGGCCAACAAAAAGGGTCATAGTCATCGCCGCTTAGACACAGACACAGATACAATGTCATATGTTCTTTATACAAATCAAAAATCAATTATTTCCAAATCAAAAAGCGCAACTGCCCTCTGACGTCCTCAACAAGACCTCGCGGATAGAGCGTTTTGCATTGGTCTCCTGTCAGTCCTTTGATTAATATAACAAGTTTTGTAAGTAATTCAGTCCTTAGAAAAATTAAAAAAAAACGGTGAAAAAATTATTCGCATAGAAACAAAATAGATTGGTTCAAAATGTTTTGGCTGGGTGAATTGAGCTAAAAAGAAAATTGATTCTCTTATTAAATAATTTCTATAACACTAAATGCTTTCTAACAATTTTGAACTCACTATTGCTGACTAAACACTAAACAGTTATTTACAGAAAAAAATCTTCTTTATGTCAACACCATTTACTATCAGGCTGTAGGTCAGACACCACAACTTCAGCCAGCTAGTTTTGTCTGGTGCAATAGGTAGACATGATATGTCATAAACATAAGGGACTTTGAAGACTACCTGTGAATCAGAGGTGTGCAGTGCAGCACAAATGATGTTAATGTTGTTGTTAAAAAAAAAGAAATATTGACGACACACAAAAATTCAATCATACAATACTTATATTCAGTGTTAAAATATGTAACTATTGAATCAAAAAGGAATAGAAATAAAAAATTGATAATTGCTTAAACAAATTAAAATCAACCTTCTTTTCTTTGTGACGAACGAACCACTGAACAAACCACCCAATTGACCCTTACTTGGAAAGATCATATTATTGGTTGTGCCCAACTTTTGTTTAGCCTTTTCAAGCCTTTTCTCTTGTTCTCACTCATGCGGCTATTGCAGAGTTGGTGCTCTTATTGCTAGTATGAAATCATCATATCTTGTATGCTCTGTGAAATTTGAATGAAATTTGAGCAACTACATCTTGCGTCCTTAGCTTTATCTACATAGGGTTTACACATACAATTGATGACACTACCATACTGGAAATACTCTTCTCAGTCTCCTTGGGATTACAAATATTGTTACACTATTTCTATCATTTCTTGTTAGCGCCAGCACTACCTAGAAGATAATCCATATGAATCAATCTGAGAACTGCATGGCTGGAATTAATGTACCTTTTGCAAAACTTAAGATGATCTTGAGTATTAATGCTAATACCAAGGTGATGTTATTGTTGCCTTAGATTCAGAGTACCATCACTGTTATTGGTATCATGAGCCTTCTATGTCATGCTGAAATTCATCTATGTTACGATTGCCTTCGTCAAAATCATTTGTAGACTGTGCCGAGGTTGGTCTTAAAATGCTTCTGAATCTATTCCGGGGACTGTTAGAAGAATCAGAGTTGGACCTACGACTTCTCCTATTTCGTTGATATTCATCTGGTAATACTGGTGTTTTGCACAGAGGGCAGCACCCTTGACGTTCAGTAAGCCATGGGAGTATGCAATCTAGAATATGACCAAAAACGACGTCAATAAATTCTATGCGTAACGACAAAGAGTTGCAAGAATAATGTACACTGACCTGTATGAAATGCATGGCTGCATCGGGGTAATATTCTCAGCCTTTCCCCATGAACAAACTCTTCAATGCATATAGAGCAGCAATCAGATGAGACAAAGAGCCCCGTTTCTAAGCATTCGCCTAAAGGAGATGGTGGTGACTGCGCTGGTGCATCATGTCGTGAAGTAACATCGTGTTTCAATTCATTCCCATTTACTGGTGAAGTAGTATTCTTATCGTCTCGAACCGACATTGAACGTCCGTTACCAATCTCACAAAGGATATCAGACTCGTTGTTCCTTGATGTCTCATGAGATGCACTCACATGAACATACTCCATCTCTGGCAATGCGAAGACTTGAGCTCTGTCCAACTTTGTCCCGTTTCTTTCAACGATACCCGCACGGCCATTTACAAAATCTTCCATGTTTCTGAGATATAAAAGAAACCATTAATCGTCAATTGATAATGTTTAGTTGACAAACAAGTATTGTGGTATTTACATCAATAATGATAATTACAAACTCACGGAGCAATCAACCTTAGACGCCGTGCTCCACGCTCATCTCGAGCCAGTCGGATTGTGCCTCCAACGGAGCGCCATCTCCAAGCTGCAAAGATAAAGGGAGCAATAAGCAGTATCGCCAATACAGATATCATTAAGCGGCGTACGGCCTCCACCCAATCTTGGGGTATGTAGTAACTCCCGATGTAGGGATCATAGGGACCTCGATTAATAGGTGTGTCTTCGGATGTAGGTTGGTCATTTGGTTGATTCTTTCCTCCAAAATGAAACCAGCCACCATCCCATGGTTCAACCTCTAAAACTGTGCCTGTGCCTGGTTCTCTTGTGTCTTCGATGGGAATCAGCAAATCATAGCCATAATTTCGTTCGGGTCCACATGATAAACAAAATCGTGTTAATGTAGCAGGAAAGAACCAACCATTTGAAATGTATGCATCATGATAGAGTTCCTGATCTGTATAGATTGCCTCATTGTAGTCTCCTTTCACAGACTCCTCCGTTGTGATGCCATCTTTTCCGATTCTATTCTTTCTGACGTTAACATTACTTGCATTCGTATAGCCCTCCTCTACAAAAGCACCATTTATATTCAAATATGGACTCAATCCAACACTCCTTGCTCTACCATACATTCTAGATAATATATCTCGTCCAGATTGTGAATTTATGTGCAACAATCCAACGTCAAATCCGTAAGTTTCCATATCTTGAGATGTTGTAGTGGTGGTAGTAGTAAGTATATCAGCAGTATAATCTTGAATTGATTGACTTGCCAATCCCATTTCCACCAAATTCGTATCATCCTTCAAGGTTACATTATTGTATACAATGATATGGGATATTCGATTGGACATACCGCGAGAGATAAACATTTCATTGAGCAACATGGCCATTTGCGCTTTTGATTCGAAGGGACATCGACCGCGTAATGCTAGGATAGTAATTGGTCGTGTTGAATCAATATAATTTTTGTTTTCTTGATTTGAATGTGGTTGTATTGACGATATGCATGATGAGTTTGTTGTGAATGAAGTTGTATTGTCGGGTAGCTCCATGACTTGTTGGCTATAATTTGCTACTTCTGACTGATTTTGATCTGTCCGTGACACATATTCTTGTTTATGCTCTTGCTGTTGATCGTGGCAACTTCGCAATTGGGTCTTCCATTCTACATAGTCTTCAAGACAAAAGTAGTCAGATATATAAACCTGTTGATCTAAAGTGACATTGTCCATTTTCCATGTGGGTAATGTATCGTTGGTACTGTTATTGTCGTGATTGCTATGGTTGTTAAGTAATGCAGCATCGGTGTTGTTTGTGATGTTGTTGAATAATGATTCATGTTCTGTTTTGATTGTAGGTTCAGCTAGTCCAAAAAACACATCAATTGATTCCATGATTCTTTCTGCAACTCCTCGTCGTCTAGTCCGATTATTTGCTGCAATAGTTGTATTTTCAGTCGATGAAATAGATGATGCATCTGTATCAATATTTCCGGTGGAATCATCTTCACCAACAACAACATATCCCCACAATCCCCTTGGCGGCAACAACAAATTCCCCACCTCGAAATTCCCCCGAGGTCCTAAATCCAATCCAAACCGTGCCTGTCGTGAATCGTAATAAATGTAATTGTTATCAGAGTTGATGTACTCTAAATCATCAAAGGCTGGCACTAAGACGGGTGTAAGGTGCCTATCGAATACATGATTCGTCGATGGCTGTTGTGAGGGGGCAGATGAGGGAACGGTGGTATAAGATGGCGATGATGTAATTGTTGCACCCGTCGAATTATCACCGTTCGAGGCAGTGGATACAATCGCATCATGAGGCATGAAGTCAGATGGGGGCACAACCTCATCGCTCTCATCATAGAGAAGTGCTCCGCTGACTTCTTCGAGATAAATCATGCCTTGCGAACATTGCAGCAGCAGCAGTAGAAGCAGAGGGACACAGTAGTGGAGTGCAGAAGATGACCATTTAGTAATCATTTTATTGATAATAACTCAAAGAAGCATGGTTTCTTGTTGTGTTTTCTGTCTGCATGATGATGGTATTCTGTGTTGTCTCTGTCGAATTTCGAACGATCAAAACTACATACACCTACCATCAAAACAACTGTCTATATACCTCTATTTATGTACCTTACCCCACTATCTTGTTTTGATACAAAGGGTATGACTATTATGTCGTACCATACATCACGTGTACTGAGGAATTCGTACTAGGAAGTTCTTACGATTATGGCATCGGTTCAACGGAAGATCCTTGAGGTGTCAGATCGTTGTGGAGAGCTTATAATCTGAATAATCTAATCATG
>JALLPH010001309.1:0-10871 GCA_036939855.1 Cyclotella choctawhatcheeana
GCGCCATACCCGGGTACCTACCCGAGGAGTCAAATTACTCGGGTAGCAAACCCTGCCTGCCGCCAGTCACAAGAAAATCTCATGAAACGCGAAGACAACTCGCAACAAGAGAGGATTCAAAAGCAAGCCAGCAGAAGCGGCAATTGTAAAGAATGATGCAATCCACCAATCAATTCAGTAGTTCAATTACCAGCGTCATTCCGGAGCAAAGGGATGACACGAACGAACTCAAAAGTAATAGCTTTAACATGTCAAATTATTCACGAGAACAGCCGAACACACAACATGAATCTCCAAATTATTCGATAAATTCGACAGATTCAACGTCACGTCCCATTCAGCAATTGGCGTCTATGAGAGAGCATTGGTCCAAACGACTGAGAGGGAGTGCGGCCAGTCCATCTCATGACGGCTATGCCTGTCATGACATGGAGAATGAGATGAATGCAAATCCAACGCATTCCATTGTGCCAACCATGATGAACAAAATTAAACAATTACCGGTACCCAAAATACTGACCGAAAGCATCAGCAATAATAGCAATATGTCCTCACTTCATAACGATTTGGTAGTGAATTCTTCGAATCACGCTAATGCTGCTACACTGGGGTCCATCCCTCGTAAACAATTAATGTCAATGATACAGACTAAATCGGACAGATTCGCAACGGAATTAACTTCGTCAACGCAACGATCGTGGAACATTATTATGGATAAGGCAGAAGTTGGTAAGCATATATTGGCTGAACGAGCAGAGGTACAAAAGATATCTGCGAAATTAGCACCCATGTTTAATAAAGAAGAGAGGGTATCTCACACGAGAGAAGTTAGTTTTGATTACCAACTGATGAGTGATGTGGATTATTCGAGTGCTCCTTGTAATAAGTCGCAATGAATATAGATAGAGTTTGTCAGGAGACACTACAGAGGCAAAGATAGTGTCTACATGACTGGTTGAATGTTCTGGGGATTTATTAGACGTCAACAATAATATGAAAGAGGCTTTTCCGAGCTCTTGTTTAAAAAATGGTGGGGGTAAGCTGGGGTAAGCATTGCATTTCAAATGATAACAAAGTGATTAATGCAATACAATAATATTTCGTGAACAAACATTTAGTAATTACATGAGCCCTATATTACATGGAGATTGGTCTTAACTTGGACTGTGGTCTCAATTGTATAAGTTTTCTGTTTCCTCTCTGGTTTACACATAAAGTCTCTTGAACAGGCAGATATAGCAGATCTACGCTTCCATCGCTTCAACAGGTTGCTCCTCGGCAACGTCGTCTGCATCAATGGGAATTTCTGGAACTTGCTTCTCTTTCACATCTTGAGGTGCCATATGAACAGACCTCTTGGACATTATTTCCTCATCAGGCCTTTGAAGTGCAGCATACATCTGTGGGGCAACCAAACTCGAAACGAAGAGGAATCCTGTAAATACCACGCAAAGGATTCCGAGAACTTGATAGGGAGAAGATACATATCCTTCGTAGTGTCCAAAGACCTTTTGACCATTGGCATTTTCGGCATCACAAGATAGCCCGAAGAGTATCAAAATGACGGGCGGGATAAAGAATTTGACAAGGAGGGCCCATGCAAAGGGTAGATAGCCAACAACCCCACTGAGGTCAGACTGGAGAGTTGCAATATTCTTGAACTGAATTTCATATGTCATGCTATTCCAAGTCCATCGTCCAGGGTATTCCTTCATTCGTTTGTCCATCAAGAAAGCCTACAGATCAAAGTTGAAATGTCAGATCAATCTATCAGTTGACACCATAAACGATCGAGTGACCTACCATAAATGCCGTTCCAAGTGCATAGAATACTATAAGACCAACAAAGCCTGCCCAAAGAGCATTATCTGCATTGCTCAAGCCAAACCAAAGACAGCATGCAAGGATAAAAGCACCAAAGTAAGTTACTATGTTTGCCATGACAATTGAAGCCCCTAGGCTCTCGATCTGATCTTCTATCTTGTATACCCAACCAGCACCGAAGCACTCAAACCCACCAACGAGCAACATGACAAAGTTGATGTAGTAATCAATGGTATCCAAAAATATAAGCCCTGCATCGGTAGCATAGATGAGACTCAAAAGGAAGGCACACATGGCAAGGGTTAAGGATGTTTTCTTCCTGTCTACCGTCCCAAAAAGCTTGGTATCGCCCAGCACAGTTAGAAAGCCTTCCATGAACGAGAAGGCGCTGTCAATTCCAAGGAGAAATAGCATGACAAAGAGAAGACGGATCCAATGTTCTCCTCCTGGCATTGTTCCCTGAAGAAGTCACAAGATATATTATATGAATGTGACAGCGTCAACATACAAATGCTTTAGATGTCACATAAGATATAAACTCACCAAAGCCACTGGCCACGAACCAAATACCAAGCCAAAGCTTGAATACTCTAGCTCTTTGATTGTCTCGAGATTTTCAATAAGCGCCAAGTGTCCAAGCGTCGCAAAGACGGCAAACCCAGCAACAAAAGAGAAGAGGCAGTTTGAGACGGCTACAACGATAGAGTTGATGAAGGCAGGCTCAGTTTGTTGGCAGTGAGATCCATAAGCCGTCATGATTCCAAATGTTACACTAAGACTGAAGAAGATTTGGCTCACTGCTTTGGACCAGACTTCAGGGCGTTCAGTAAGCATATCAAAATTGGAGTTATGAATGTATTCATCAATTCCATCTTGACTTCCGGGTAAAGATAAAGCTCTGCCAAGGAACATGAAGAGCATGATGACGGGAAGGCCCATAGTGAAGTAAGTGATTCGGCCGGTTGTCTTGACACCGAACGCAACACAGAAGTAAATGACGGTCCAAGTCAAGAACGAGTAACCAACATTTTTTCCAACCAGGCGTGTTGGACGTAGGTCGGAGCCAAGGGTACTCATGCCAATGATTTCGTTGTAAAAATAACCCTGTCAACGAGGAAGCAATTTCACTTGATCAGCACATCTCTTGAGATATAGCCGTAATACACATCATGTACACTACCTTGGCTTCACTTCCTGTCACTTGTTCTTGAGCCCAAAAGTTGGTTTCTCCAAATGAGTCGAAGAAAGCGTTACAAACCCAAGCCAACCTGGAGATGCAGAAAGTGTACATCAGAGTTAGCAAAGTTTGGGATCGAGCATTGCAATAGCATCTTGATTTCTCACAGCATGGAGTAGTATGTCACAAGCATATAGCCACATGCAATGCTTAGAGGGTGAATAATATGGAATTATTTAAAGCATTGTGAGTTATAACACACAAAATCGGAGAGATGCAATGGCAGCAGCATGAACAACTCACCTACTGACACCAACACCGCGAAGGCGACGGTGGATGCTTCCGAATACACCAACATCTGCATAAGATAGTGGTTGTAAATGCAAATGTAAGATTATATATCAAGTTGATGAAAAAGAGCTATAACAGTATCTCAAGTCGATGAGAAACACACCTCCTGTCTCGTAGTATTGTCCCAGGCTTATCTCCAGAACGAGAAGGGGAATACCAATTAAGAATAGAGCCAATACGTAAGGGATGAAGAAAGCCCCACCTCCATATTCATAGACCAAGCTAGGGAAACGCCACACATTACCAAATCCAACGGCACTACCAACTGCTGCAAAGTAAAATGCTGCGCGTGAGGACCACCTGTAGAGGAAGAGAATTCAGCGGCACGCGTCAGATTATACATGAATAGTGATTGTTATGGTTGTTACTTCTAACCGCACGTACCTCTCACGAGAATCTCCCTGCGATGGCTGAGATGCGTTACTGCATTTATTTGAAGAGGGCATAAAAGGCAATCCGACTTCCATTATACCATTAATCAATGAGAGTGTGTTTCTTATAAGAAATCTATTATCTATCAGAGTTCAGAGTTGTTTTTCAATTCAATTGGTTTTTATGAGGGAGTATTGGCACAAAAAGAATTGAAACTGGAGTTCGGATAAACTGGGTTTGACATGTTGGCAAAAAGAGTTCTCATTCCCAAAAAGATTTCTCATTCCAATCAGATGATACCATGTCAAAGTCAAATCAGGCATTTTCAGGTACCGTTACTTATCGAGATCTCATTGAGATCAGATGATGAATCCTTGCATGCATTGTCAGTACCGTTTCATAATCGTGTGCAATGTTGTTGTCGCTGGCTGTCGGTTTTAGGTAGAGTCAAGCACTTCCCGCCACTTTCATTTTCCGAGGAATGTTATGGCACAAATGGAAAGAAAACAAATGGGTTGTTAGTTTTGGTTAGTTGTTAGTAGTTATTATGGGAGCAGGAAATATCTATGCAATGTAGCTAAAACTGTGTCTTCTATCCAGTACGTGGCATAGAATCTATGTGTCAGCAGATGTTCCCGACAAACAACGAGAGCATAGATAGAGTTTTGTGCTTAACTACTTCTGTTTTGTTAGGTATTTCTTCTCTCGCTGTTTACCTAACCCTCATTCTCTACTATGCTCGGCCACACCATCAAGTCCTGCGCCTGATCCCAAAACATGTGTTCCAGCTTACAACTCATGATAAAATGGTCTTTCATCTTTTTTACAGTCTCCTCACTCGATTTTTTTGCGTATGTATCCACAATATCAATGTAATCCTTGACTTCCTTTTCAAATCCTTCACCGGCATACATATCAATCCAAGCATCAAATTGTGGATTTCTTTTAACAGTATCACCTAACTTCTCCCGCAGGGCGAGCATACACTTTCCCACATGCATATAAACCCAAAAACATGGTAATAACACGGCCAATCCCTCCGCTACACATTCGGTGCTACATACACGTATCATATACGACGTATACAATAAGGTGTTCGGCATACTTTGCATGTCATCATCGTTGACATCCCATTTTTGGAAATAGCTAGCGTGCAATGCCTTTTCGTCTTCTTCGCAACCTTTGGCCAATTCATACAATCGTTGACTTGATGTCTCGTCATTCAAAGATTTAAGTTTATCACCCACGATACGCAAGGCTGCGGCAAAGTCAGTTAAGTATAGTGCATCTTGCAATACGTAATACTTGAAATTATCCATTGGTAAGGAGCCATCTACCATAGAGACTAGGAAAGGGTGTTTTTCCGTAACGGATATGAGGGGCGAAGCTGCATCCCAAAATGATTGGGCCATGTTCGCTGTGTGCTTACTTTGGTGAATTTTGACTTAAATGTTCATGCACGCTGATGTGAAAAGGTGTACTTGATATAAATACTTTGACTTTCGGTCAACACCTTTAATGGTAACTAAAGCTTGATCTATGACACCATCCATTAGCCAATCGGTTGCTGGTTGGATGTTGATGGGAGATGGAGATGTGAGATGTTTTGGTGAGAGATGAGAGACTGACGCCTCTGCTCCCGCCCCGTTTCCCGGCCCGTTTCACCGTTTCCCCCCAGGATCGGGAATCGGGACCCTCACACAACGGAAATTCTCAGACATATTTCCTCCACCAAACTCAATTTACTACAGCCGCAACCCCACTCACGACCTTAGAACGACCGTTGAGTCGTTTAAAAAACGGCTTTAAGTTTAAAAACGCAAGTCATTTTGAACCATCCCGACCCAAGAACCAAAAGCGACCCACACAAACGGTCTAGGACAGTTTAATAAATAACAAGGAGTCTCCTCCAACGCCTCGACAATAAAAGCATCAGATTGTCTAACGGAGGCCACTGAAACGGCAGCGGGTAATAGAGGACGCTCTCGATACGGCAAACCGAGTAAGCGAATTCGTATGTCAATATTAAAAGCTATGCACCCAAACACGAGTCAAGAAAGCACCCTCCCCCCGCCTCAGCCACAAGGCATGGACGACGAACCGTTAGCGACTATATCCGCAGCTCACGGTCTCCCACGGCGAGCCATGACTCGTCTCGCAATGGCGGCGCTCCTCCTCCTATCATCGCTGCCACTAACGACGGGACAAGAAGATGTCCCACCCGGTTTATTATTCGAACGAGAATTATCGAATGCGGGCGTCACCGCAGCAGATGAATTAATTCACGCAGAAGCAGACGGTGCAATGCACGGAATCAGAGCCACAGGATCAACGACGGCATCTAACAATAACAATCGCAGAATCCATCCCATTCAAAATATTTATAAAGACAATAGCTCCATACGTCGAACTGTCGAAGATTTGGAAAACGAAATGCCGTATTATCAAACGGGTATTCGGGGGGATCCAGATTTTAGAGTGAATTATAAGAACCACCCTTTTGAGAGGTTCAATAGTGGAGATGATCATGATGATTTAGGCATTGATGGTGGTTTAGAGGGGGAGATTGATGGTGAGTGTGATCAGTGTTTTCTCATTGTTGAGGCTGATGATGAGCAGGAGCTGCAATCAAAGTATTGCATCTATTGACTCTCTCTCTCTCAACCATGTATCTTTACCTTCATTTAAAAACAAAGAGCAACGCGATCTCCAAGAAGGAGAAGAAGAATCGACAGAGAAAGAAAATCCATTCAAACCTATTAGAATTCATTTCGATACATCTGCCCTAGACGGGGAACGCACAACTAACAACGGCCCAAAAGTAGACTTTGTCAAAAATATTATCCTACCGCGTATGTCAGACTTTTGGTCCTCTGCTCTATCAGTGGTTCCCGTCGAGGGTAATCTACTCATATCCACAGCAGACCTGCAGGGACGTGTTTACTGCGGAGACTCTGAGTTTGCCAAGGTGCCTGCCACTCACATCGCTACAGGTGTGCCTGATTCCGATTTGATTCTGTATGTGAGTGCCACGCCGTCGACTCGGTTTTGCGGGCCTTCTACACTAGCTGTGGCTGTGGCATGTAACTTCGATCAGTTCGATCGTCCAACCGCCGGTGCTATCAACTTTTGTTTGGATCAGATTGAAGTAGATGACGACGGTATGGCATCAGATTCGATCATTGATGATAATGTCGATGTGGCAATTCATGAATGTGCCCATGTTCTCGGTATGAGCAGTAACAGCTACCGCTTCTTTTGGGATCCAGACACGGGATTACCACGAACATATCGACCGTTTCAGGCACGGACTGTGGTATGTGTCAACGGGAAGGAAATGACGTTGATTCTTCCTAGTGACAATACTATGAAATTCTTCATAGCCACAAATGGTCAAAGGTATGCCTCAATTGTCACACCGAAAGTGGCCACTGTTGCAAGGAATCAATTCAATTGCCAGGAGTTGAGTGGAGCTCAATTGGAGAATCAACCCACTGGTGAAAATTCATGTACCGGAGATCATTGGGATGAACGAATGTTTTATCCAGAGTTACTCTCGGGTGTCATCTCACCAACAACCAACTACTTAAGTCCACTCACGCTAGCCTTGTTGGAAGACTCTGGCTGGTATATGGCCAACTATACCAAATCCCACGTCTCACCATGGGGCCACGGAGTTGGCTGTGACTTTGTAAGCTCTCCGTGTCTAGTTGGTGGTGGCAACGGACGTGACGGCAGCGTGCCCTCCTATGGCAAGGGCTATTTTTGCAACAAAGCTTCAAGCCGAGGTTGCAGTCCTGGATCCACACATAAGATGGCATGCACAGTCATTGATTACAGCGTGAGAGGATCAAGTCCTGATGCTCAATTCCAATACTTTTCAGACTCGGGGATTGGTGGCCCAAGAGAGGGAGATTATTGCCCAGTGTATGGATCAGCCTATGCAGGTTATGATGCGGAAGAGTTGGATTGTCGCATTGCGTCAAACAATAATGCCATTGATGTGATTTATAGTGAAACGTATGGAGAGAATTCCATGTGCTTCGAAACGACGTCGGGCGAAGGACGATGTTATAATGCCCGGTGCATTTATGAAGACTTCAATTTGCAACTGCAAGTGGATGGAAAATGGTACACTTGTAATGAGGACTTTGAGCAAATTCCAGTTTCCACCTTGTCGGGGGCATTCGGAACTACTGTCACTTGCCCACGTCTGAGCAGCGTATGTCCAGACATGTTCTGCCCAGCAAACTGCGCAGGCCGTGGCAAATGCGTCTTCCCTGAAACAGTGGCCAGTAATTCTTATGGAAGCGCCAATTCTACACGTCCACGATGCGAATGCTTTGACGAAACTGACACCTCTGCTGGATGCTCTGACACCTTTGTGTTAGACGGAAAGTACCTCCGCGATGGCAGTGGTCTTCAGGACAAAATCAAGACCTCCTTCTTTGAACCTCTCATTGCCGTATTTGTCGATCATCCTGATACATGGACCACAGCTTCATGGGCTTGGGCGGCAGCATTATTTGTGGTGTTCCTACTAATGATCCTATGCATCTGTTCGAGCTTTTGGCCAGAGAAGGAGAGGAAGAGACGCCGGCCAGAAATGAAACGCTATGCTGTATAAATCAACAAAAGAGGCAGTATGAATAGATACATAATAATGTGTTGTACTTAGGTGATTATTGATTAGCATTGATTTCTATTCATCACTCTTGTATGCTACATAGTAAGAGGCTGATGTCTTCAAAAAGATGCTAATGGTACAATGGAGTAAATTAATAATAACAATGATAACTGATCCATTGTATTAATGATATTCATATATCTAAGCGGTTACGTATGACTTGGAAAAACATAATAAATGCCAGTAAGCAACAGTTTAGAACAGAGCCATAATATCTTTAACTACGTTATCTCAACTTCTTCATATATTTTTTGCTTACTATGCTTCGAGTACTTCGATCTTCTTACCTCTCTTAATCTCACCCCATCCAATCAATCTCCAATGCTTATCAACTCTCCTACTCAGGGCAATCTTCTCGCCTTCTTGTGTGCATACTGGCTGTGTCAAAGAAATCTTGGCCAAATCGCTACGAGCTCCCTCAACCTTTCCTCCGGTACCAGTAGACCCAATATTGACCATAAGAATTTCACCTTTGGTCAACTTCTGTACCTTGGCTTGCTTCCCACCATCTGAAGTCTTAACTCCCAGGAGTCGACGGAGAAGATAGTACGAAATTTCGATTTCAGCAAACACCTGGGGCAACTTTCCACGCAATCCCAAAACTTGACCAACCAGTCGATCAGCACGTGTCAATGTAGGGTCGATACGAGTCCCCACCCCAATCAAACCCCCAGGCACAGCATATTGAAGATCATTGCTCTCGGCATACAAACTTGAAATGCGTGAAAAGATGGGACTACACACCACAGTAGTACCACTACCATCCTCATTTTCCTTCTTGGTAACAATTCCCGGTCGTACTTCGATTTCATCCCCTACTCGTAGCACACCCTGTATAATCGATCCACCAGCCACCCCACCCTGCAAATTACTCACATCCTGCCCAGGTTTATTCACATCAAAGCTTCGAATGACAATTAACCTAGGCACGCTCGTAAAGTCTCGCACAGGAACTGGAATCTTATGAACCAAGTATTCACAAACCAAATCAACGTTGTATTTCAAAACAGCACTAATGGGTAAAATGGGTGCACTGTCTGCCACGGTACCCACCACAAACTTACGAATTTGCTCCTGTTGTGCCACGGCAGCATCCATCTTAACCAGATCCACCTTATTTTGTAGAATAATGATATTTTTTAATCGCATGATTTCAACTGCGGCCAAATGTTCCGACGTTTGAGGTTGAGGGCATGTTTCATTCCCAGCCACAAGAAGGAGAGCGCCATCCATAACAGCAGCTCCATTAAGCATGGTTGCCATGAGAATATCGTGACCAGGACAATCCACAAAGGAGATATGACGACGCAAATGATACGACACTCCGGTCTTTTCGTCAACAAAGGTATCAGGATGAGAAGATCCACGAGAAGTATACATGGGATATGTCGTCCCCGGAATAACCTCGGGAGTATTAACAGTATCAGCCTCGGCATCTTCCTTCCCATCCTCAACATCCGGCAAAGCTGCAGGAGGAGCAGCTTTGTATATCTTGGCATTGGCATATCCTAATTTAATAGTGATGTTACGAATCATTTCATTTTTGAAACGGACTGTTTGTACTCCAGAGATGGCTTTAACTACGGTTGATTTCCCGTGCGCTACGTGACCAATGGTGCCTACGTTGATGGTAGCCTGACGAGAGATCTACGTTGAAGTAAAGAGAGATAGAATGATTAGGTGAAAAGCCAAAAAAAGTATGTTGCTACAATTCAAATCATGAATCCTGATCTCTAGCGTCCAAAAAGCATGCTCGGATGATCAACTCTAATACTTAAAGCTGTCTAGTCAAATCTCAATGCGCAAATGTGCAGCTTCTGCAGCTCATCTCAATTCAACTACGACAAAGCTCAATTTGCATAAGCTGCAATTAAACCATGTGGTCGAACATAATATGAAGGAACTGGATGATATATGACTCTCATTCTGTCAGAGCAAACAGCAAACAGAGCAACATACACACCCTCATACGACAGCTACATATGACAAACTCAAGATAGATCTCAACAAAAAGACTTCCAAAACGAAAAAACTACGGCACATATGGACGAAGCCGTCACAGGCACTCACCACCTCGGGAGTCAACGCTGTCAATTTGGTAGGATCGACGGTTGCGGCATCTTGTGCCATTAGATGTGGCTGGCTCTTTTCCATTGTTGCTTTCTGCCTTTTTTGCTACTGTGTGGTGTCTATTCTATTGTATTTCTCTTTCACTTGGCTATGGAGATGACCAATAAGTACGAGAAGTATCGAAGGAGGAGCAAGGACAACGCGAGATTGACGTTGTTTTTCAGTCGGAATTGATCGTCATGGTTTGGGTAAAATCGTCTGGCCGCTGTCCGTCTCGCGTCTTGTCGGCCGCAATTTGGATAATCGGGACCGTATGTATGTGGGACCCTTTGCTTTCGGCTTTTGGTTCGTGCTTGGAGATCTTTATGTTGGGTCGCACCTTTTTTTATT
>JALLPH010001310.1:0-11270 GCA_036939855.1 Cyclotella choctawhatcheeana
TACATAGGCTTCAATAATCGCGCGGAAATACATGGCTCCTTTAATAATATGGATCCTGATCTCAACAGTGGTCTTTTATTGTCTTTCTCTCAAATTCTAGAAACGAGCGTAATTGTAGCGAATTGCTATTGAAGGCTACAAATTGAAATTCTACATAAAACTGGAAGTGAAAGTGGCCTCTTCACCGGCTGCTGGTTGACTATAGCCACTGTTTTCGTTTTTAGCTGAGGCTGCCGGTGAGTTTTGAGTTTACATGTCGATTCAGGGGCTTGGGATGCTTTAGATTGATAGTAGCCCTTGATCTGCTGATGGCTGCTGTTTAATCATTCTTACTCTAGATAGAGGCTTTGTGAAGTATCTAACCAATCGATGGAGAGATTTGGTCTAATGTCTGATTACTGGAATTGTTTATGCCCTTGCCGGGCGATCTCATTTGTTCAATAAACGGGAGTCCACACAATGTCCCAACGCTGCTGATTTAGAATATTCACTCCGTAGACTCTTATGTAGGAATCAGTACATAGGCTTCAATAATCGCGCGGAAATACATGGCTCCTTTAATAATATGGATCATTGCTGTTGTTGGTTTTCAGCAATCTTTTTTCTTCTCTTTTTACAGGGTTTTTTATCGTATCTTATCTTGAGGAAGTACTAATAGATATCACATAATTCAGTAGGTACGTACAATTACAATCCAAGCAGCAAATTCAATGGGCAAACCAGCAAATGAGTTGGTATGTCCCCTAATTCTTGATAAATATATGTCTTGTACATTCATCTGGTGGAATAATATCTCGACATCTCATCTCCTAGAAATTGTCATTTGTTAGGGTCTGATCTCGAAATGATCTCATAGTATCTCGAATTTTCTTCCAGATGACATCAAGCTCAACCTCTACCATGGTGATCATTGATCTGAGAGATCCTGTTGCAAAGCGGTCAATCCACCAAAATTGGCCATCTCAAATATTCTATCAAGGATAAATCACACCATGGCATCCATCAAATTGGCCTGTCGTGAATATCATTATATTCATTACATCATATAAGTAGTGCTGGTGACGCTATTCCTTGCTTCGAATTAGTAGCACCACTACAAACACAAAGTCGATACAAATAACGACGGTGCTTACGCTTCCGAGGCTTTTCAAACATGTTTTGCCTTCAGCTGTGGCCCCTCTCCCCCCATGGCCTGCCTCTCTGTCACTTCCTCTTCCGCCACGGACTCCTCCGCTCTCAAAGTCAGTCGAAAGGTGGTGCCATGAATTACGTCGCCGGATAAAATAACCATGATTCGGTTTTTGCCTCGTCCTCCCTCGAAACGTAAGAACAACTACAATATATTTGTGGCTTTTGCTCCCGTCCCTCCTTCATTATACTATTGGTGGCTTCAGTAGCCTAAATCGATGTTTACACACGACAAACATATGAAGGTTGGGGAGGGATTGGAAGAGAGAATGCAGAAGCGAAGAAAGGTAATGCAACAATTAACCACGACAACAATCTGGGACTAATACAACGCAACAATCAACTATCTAAAAGTAGACAAAGAATCGACATCATTTTCAATTGTAACTACTATTATAACAACGAATCATAATTATACTTTATTTTAAGACTATCGTATAATTTAAAATATCAATTACACCCAACATCCATAGGCAATTTAACTCTTATGACAACCACAACTGATTGTTATGTTGACGATACGAGCCTTTGTCCCAAAATGTAAGCAGGCCGCGATTGGGGCGCAATCAATAATTAGTCTCACGCTCACGTGAGACTTTAACGGTTGATTGTCATATCAATTATCATGATCATTGGTCGTGGCGCCGGCGGTGTCCACGTCTGCAGCAGTGGGTTTTTTGACAGCAGCTGCTGCAGCTTCAAGCATGTGAGCAGCAGCGTTTTGTCTGGCACTAGCAAAAGCGGCTGCAGCAGCCCCGTCAGCACCATTGTCATCCATGGAAGTGATTGGCCCTTGGCCGGCAAGAGCAACAACAATTATTGGAGAGGATTGTGTTGACCATCTTTTTTTCTCAGTCAATGTTACACTCCGACCTTGACGGAAGAAA
Organism: Cyclotella choctawhatcheeana; assembly: GCA_036939855.1. Lineage (NCBI taxonomy): Eukaryota > Bacillariophyta > Thalassiosirophyceae > Thalassiosirales > Thalassiosiraceae > Cyclotella > Cyclotella choctawhatcheeana. The sequence continues at coordinate 2,076 of JALLPH010001310.1, forward strand.
AAAACGAAGGTCTGAGAACAACGGACAGGGAGCAAAAACGAAGGTCCAGAGGTTCGTTTTTGCTTTTTTGCTCTTTTTTTATTTGCAATGGACGGGGCCTTTGGCTAGGGAATCTTAATGATTTCAAACTTATGGGGGGGGTCTTCCCTGTTTCGTCACCCCATGAATTTCACCCTCCTAGTGGTTTCACCTAGCTTCAGTCCATTACGCACACTTTCTGCTCGGTTTGTATTGAAAGGGGGCCTGCGCAAAGTTATGATTGAAATTCCAGCAATAGTGGGTGCATATTACCTCTAACTTGCTGGTCGTAAATTGGGAGATTATTTGTCCCTGCTCTAAACAGTAGATAAAAGAGCCTAGCTTAATTAAAGGACACAATATTATCATCATTCATTATATTTAAGTCGGATCGCATTCATGTTGTGCTTGAAATCTATGTAGAACATCAATCTGAAATACTGCTGCTTGATTCAGTGAATGCTTTTCTGCTCTCTGCGTCGCTTTGATCGTTGCTTGATTCGATATTAGCCTTTCTGCTCTCGACATCACTCACATCATGAGTTTTTGCATCATCACAAAGGCTATGGTTTGCCTCTTGTTCCTGAGCTTCATTGGGTGCATCAAAACTGCGAGTTGACTTGGCAACAGGTCTCAAACTGGAAATGCATTCAGGAGCATTGTCGTTGAAATGCACAACACCCTTGAGGGACAAAATGCAGGGCTCGCCTCCTACGCATTTTCTGTCAACTAGCTTAACTGAAAGAGAGCCTCCATGACAAAGTAACGTAGAATCATCATCCTCATTGCGCTTCTGGGCCAAAGCATCCATAAAAGCACTCTTGATTGAATTTACGGAATCTTCAGTTAAATAATCCCACAAGCTTTTACCCTCGAGGTTCTGACCTGGAGTATCAACGAAAGCTGATACTGATTGAGATGCGAATGAGATGCTTCCACTGGAGTCGAATACTACAATTAGATCGGGAATGAATTGGAGAATTTGAACTTTGCGCCGAAGCTCGATATTTTCACTGGTTACGTCGTCGATGTACATCTTTTTCCGTTTGCGGCTTAAGTGAGCAGATAGACGGTTGGCTGCTCGTTTAGCTAGTTTCTTTTCCTCCTCGGTCTCGGCTCTGCCAGCGATGGACTTCAGTCTCGCTTTTTTGCTTGTTCTTTTCTTTGGGGGGACGCTGGAAGTCTTGGCAGTTACTGGATCGTTATTATTATCTGGAATTGAGTTTGGTAAGCTCAGTGATGGGGCAGTGGAAGCGGCAGCAGCACCTGCTATCATGAACAAGATCCGAGATTACAAAGTCAGGCATGTACAGTAAGATGAGTAGCAAGAAAATTCAAAGAAAGATCGACCCTACCTTGGGTTTGATGAAGTAAGCCAGGAACAGCATTCATAACTTGGTTTGCGCTGTTTATCTCATGGTTTATTGGACCTGTTCTTGCCATGGACCCAAGCAAGTCTGGTTGCATCATTGAAGATACATTACTAGGAACATGGTAAGGTCTCTGTGCATTGGCCTGCGAGGAAGCAAACAACTGAGCCACGATAGCATTTGCTTGAGCATTTGCTTGAGAATTGAATACTTGATGACGCTGCAATTGCTGATGGGCTTGAGGAGCCGGCGCTGAGTGAAGAAATGAGGACTGATGAGGTGCCGTGTTTGCTAGATATGCTTGCAAAAGTTCGGTCGGAATGGACTTCAAGAGCGCCTGAGTTTGAGTTTGTTGCTGCTGTGGAGCTGCTGCAAGTTGCTGCACTTGTTGTGCGTAGAAAGATTGGAGATCATACGACGACGGAGCTGCCGTGCCAGCTGGTGCAGGCACCGTGGATGTGGGTGCGGCCGACGAGAGAGAAGCCAATGCTTGGGCGGCAGCGGCGGTTGCCCCGATGTCCTGGCCTGATGAGGCTCCCATGAAAGCTTTGTATGCGTCCATGTCCGACTGGTTGTTGGTGGTGGTGGTGTGAGTGATGTTATTATTATTTGATGACATGGTTGATGTTGATTCTGTGTGTTTGTTGTGCGGTACAAAAATAATAGAAGAGACAAGAAGAGAGTCAAGAATCCGCCGGGTTTTGAAGCAGATGATCAACGTCATTCAAAAAACGAGGAAATGGGCAGATGTTGTTTCCTCACACATACTGGTTCCTGTGTGAAAAAAAGGGACTGCGTTGGTTTTTTACTTGACGTCATTTCCAGAACATGACAAACACCTGTTGGCTGATGCGTTCAAGGCGAGTGGAAGATGTCATACTGACTGAACTGGGTACCTTGAAGCTCGCTCCTGCTCGCTGAATTCATTGTGTGCGTCTTCTGTTGATGTCATCATTGAGACCATGATTGCAAGCGCCATGTGACACAGCTTCCCCGTCTACGACTAGCGTACAAAAAACATCTGGCATGAATTTCTGAATTTTCATTTTTTCAGATTTTCCCACACAAGAGTTCAAGCGGCGTGGTCCCAACTCCCGACTCCCGACTGTCCGTCTGTCAGCGAACTCAGAGGAGTGCTTTTCGGTGCTGTCTGCCCAAAAGACGCAACCCGAACCCCGCCGCCCGGCCAAAGAGAACATCATCACACGAGAGGACGTGTCATAAAAAACTAACTTCTCTTTACACAATTGAAATTGAAATACACAGACAACATAAGTATTGAAAGGCAATATTGTAAGTGTTTGATGAATAGTTCTCTTGTTTGTGATAATGGGATGTTGTAAAAAGGCATCTAAAGACTGGCTGTACAATATTCTTTCTAAACTAACTTTGTATAGGATCTGATTAAAAGACTTAAACAACATGGGACATCCATCAGCACTACTCAAACACAAAGATAAAGAAGATACAGACAGCCATCCAAGGAAAGAAATCAAGTGTTCGCATTGCGGCAGACAATTAATGGAAAGGAGAGGTATTCTTCGTCGGATGAAACCAGTTTCGAATGCATTTGTTTTGTATGGTCACTGCTTAGCTTGTCATTCAGAACATAGCACAGAACAGGTATTGGGTGATAAATGATGATGAAGAATGCATTTTCATTTGGACACCAAAGTGTTGAGTGTGCAAATGAAAATAGATACGAAGGATTTGGTATTAGTAGAATATTATTCATTAAACAAACTATGATTATCTACATCAATCATCTTCATCGTCGTCAAATATGGTACGCCTCATGACTTTTGCTGGAGCCGAGAAATCTTCATCGTCAGAGTCCTCCTTGATTGATTGCTGCGACTTGCGTATGCGTTTCTTCTTGGATATAGAAGTAGGTGAATGTTCGTCGGTTCCCTGCTTTTGACCAGAACCTTCTACCGATCTGGACTCGGATTCAAGGATACCATCATCATTTTCTGCTTTAGATGGGGTATTGGCATCATCACTTTCAGGGCTAATACTTTCCTTGTCGCTCGATTCCTCTGTATTCTCTGTGATGGGATCAGAGGCTGTTGTGCGTCGTTTCTTCCTTCTTCGGAGCTTTTGGCGTTTCCGAATAGTAGTAAACTCGCCCTCATCCATATCATTTTCATTGAATTCGATTTCTTGTTCCTCCTCATCATTGTAGCTCAGACCTTTGGGTACAGATGCAGTTTCAATTTCTTTCTTCTCTTCAGTAATACCATCGTCGCCATCATCTGCCGAACGGTCATATCTTCTCTGATCTTCCAGTAGCAAATCCCTCACAGCTATCATACGAAGCTCTTCGTTAACATACATGTTTGTTGCAAACTCGCAAAAACGATGAGGGATGGGATGCTTAAACAGAGCCTCGATAAAAAGCATTTGGTTGAATTCAGCTGCTCTGGCAAATCTTTTCATTAGCGAGGATGCAAACATCAGGAGCGATGAAAAGTCTTCTTTGTCGCGAATGGCAGAGTCATTGAGAATAGTATCCAGAGTTGTGAACATGACAATGTTGTAAAGCATGGGCTCATACGTAGATTGCTTGGCGACGAGATCATTCTTTCCAAGGGCGTCATCATAGTCCAAATCACCATCTCCTGATTTGATTTGAAATTTACAGAGGCGGACAAAGTAGGCAACAACATGACGATTGACGTGAGCTTCATTTGAAGTGTACTGGGACAAGAGCTGGGTGTACATGAAGACAATGTGATTCGATACAAACTTTCTCGTGAAGTAAGCGTCCTTGTCAAACTCGTACGCCGTGAGATTCATCCTCTCCACAGCATCTGTTGGTCTCTTGTCGCCACTCTCTAAGAAGCTTTCTGCACATCTCTCGGAATTGACGTCCAAAAGCTTCCAGACTACGTGACAGCATTCCACCAAATCCACAAGGTAATCTCTTCCAAACATTCCTGCAGTCCAACGTGACAGCAGACGTGGTAATCGATCTAAAGGCTCTGGTGCGTAAAAGACACGGTCCATTAAACCAAGTGCCATCATTCGTTCAGTGGAATCTGTCGATTCGTACATATCTGACAGAAGATTAAGCATCTCTGCATATAGCGCGACAGTCTGAGCAAGTTTTTCTGGCTTTTTATGCTCGTGATACTCGTCAGTAGAGTTGAGAACAAGATTAAACATAAACACGTCCATCGTAAAAATGAGATTCTGAGCTACAGATTTGCTATCCTTGCTCTCATCATTATCCTTCTCTTTCAATCCATACTCCTTACTAACTCTCCACCACCTGTGGAAGAACCATACAATCTTGAAAAACATTGTCCTATCCCCATCCTCCAACCTGTTCGAATCCCTACGGAATTCGTTCTTCCAACTTTTCATCACAGGACCGTAACACTGCTTGACAAATTTGTGACAGAATGAATCCAGTGCCTTCTTGGCCCTATGTCCAATAGGACCGCAGTCAAGTGAGGAAGATATCGATTTGGTAGTTCCTACAAATACTTCAGTCTTCTTATTCTTTCGTCGAGCAGGTTGATGACGAGACGTTGGGCCCTGTGTGGGTTTGGTAAGGTAGTCGGTGGCTGATACGTAGCTCTTCTTGCCGAGAGCAGAAACTAGCAAGGTTCCCCCGAAATTTGAATGACGAGATGAAGCATGTGCTGATAGCTTGTCTCGTTCAGATTGGAGATGAGATCGAAGGGAAGTAGAAGCAGTAGCTTTTGATGTAATGATAGTACGAGTGGATTTGTGTTTCTTTCCTTTGATGGGTTTGGGAGGGCTGAGTGTGGTTTGCAGTTTGGAGGGCTTTGTGGAGGATTTTGCCACATCAGATGGATCCTATTCATACATCAAAAGAGATTTTAGTGGAAGAAACTTTAGATGAAAAGAACTTGGAAGTAAGGAACAAGACACCACAAACTCACATGCCCCTTCAACAAATAACTCAAAATTTCCATCAGCAACAAATTATACCCCTCATTCTCTCGCTTTTCCACCTCCTGACCTACGCAAACTAAAACTTCTAGCACCATTTCCTTCTCCAACAAAACCACCAGTTCTCCTCCTAATTTGGCATGTTCTCGCCTTTCCTCCGAGTTCCAAGTCATGGGCTGAGTAGAAAGAATGTTACGTATGAAATGGAGGACTAATTCGATTTGGAGGTGGTCTGATGCCGTACGGGAAGTGCGGGAAAGGGGTTCCGCGAGGAGAGAGGTGAAGATAGAGAGTAGTCCCCCCTCTTTTTTCCCTTCTCCCCCACCGTTAGATTTGTCACCACTCGTTTTTGCATTCTTGGGTTGTTGGAAGGCATAACGGTGAGAAGGGTGCTCTACTATCATCTTTTTGTATTCCATGAGGAGATCAGATTGAGCTTGGGCATTTTCACGTAATTTGATTTGTTCCTTGATGACACTTTGAGTACATTGTTTAGAGCAAGTTCACAAATGAGGTGTAAGAATGTAGAATACAGAATATGTTGACACAAGCGATAAGACGCACCTGTCATCGACTTTGCCTGATTTGACGTCGATTGTTTGCATTCCCGCTTTGATGGCACTTTCACTGCATTAATACACACGAACTGTAACTTTAGCGACAATAAGAGAGGGGTAAAAATCCAGTGCACATCCTGCATTCCTGACTTACCTCAGCGGTTTGGTCAAAATAACCAAAATCTTCAATACTGTCAATACCACCCCCCGATCATACCTACACGACATGACCAACGGCAACAATTTCGTCTTGACCACCTTCCACTGCCCCAACAACAATCCAATCGGCCTGTAGCCGTCATTATCCCTCCGAAGTGCACGTTGCAAATCCTGAAGCCATGCGAGACAATCTGTGACGGGGACGAATTCTCCGGATGAATCGTTGGATCCGATGACGGAACAGATGAGAAGGAGTTCGTCGATGATGCGTTTATCTACATTCATTTCAGGGATGGAGCTCTGAGCGGGCGTTTTATTATTATTTGCTAGCTTGGGCTTTGGGTGTGGTTTGGTAGAAGGCGCGGCAGTGACGCTTGTGGGGGACGGTTGGGCTTGTTCCATTGTTGATATGATGAATTCAAGAGTGTTGACCTAGAAAGACGACGCTGCTGGCTGGCTGGGGGACTACGAATCTGTACTAATAATAATATTAATTGCATTGACCACTTCTCAAAGCGATGAATGACAATATCAAGACGAGACAAGATGAGTAGATTTTTTGTTCAGTGGTCTGGCAACGGCAACTGGGGTGCCTGGTGCCTGCCTGCGGCCTGGTGCATCATTGCCAATTGACAATTTCAATTTTTGGCGCGCCTAATTTTCAAATACATACTAATTCCCATGTAGTTTTTCCATTTATTTTACAGTTAATAATTGTACAACAAGGAGGGTTGACGGTGACTCTCGTGTGGCGCAATGGTAGCGCGTCTGACTTCTAATCAGAAAGCTGCGGGTTCGAGTCCCGCCTCGGGAAGAAGGTTTTGCCCTCTTACATTTGACTTTCTTTTTGATACTCTTCTAATGTTTTTGTAGATAATTCGGTGTTCTAGATTATGATGGACTCTACCATGGTTTAAAATGTAATTGGCTCTCTGAAGATTTTTTAGCCTCATGAAGTTTGCAGAGCCTGTTGGTGTTGGCTTAATTATATTAAACAAGCCAATGATGAATTCAAATCTCAGTCATGTCTATCTAGATAGATATCTATAATAATAATATAATAAGGGTCAAGCTGGTGTGAATTGGAATTGCATGAACTGTCCAAAGTCACATAATCTTGGTGTGAAACATGGATATTTGCCAAGCCAAATAACTCTAGCCATGACTCAAAATTTGTTTGTGGTGAGCATTTTAGCCCATACCCATTAAATCAATCTCAACCCAATCTTGTGTAGACATTCATCATACCATTGATGAGTCACTGGAAGGGTCAATAAGATGATGTGAAATGCTGGAATCAGTCCAGACATACTCCATCTCTTGGTTTGAAATGTGGGGGCACCAAACCAAACCAAACCAAACCAAACCAAAATTGTAACCACCTATGACCAAGACAAGTGTGGTATGATGGACATACGTGATGAATTCAAATCTCATCCATGTCCAATGTCCACCATTTATTATACATATGATGAGATAATGAGATAATGGAATGGTAAAGCTGGTGTAAATTGCTCAAATCATCAGTCCAAAGTTGCTCGATCTTGGTGCGAAACGTGGGACGTGGGTATATGCCAAGCTAAAACTTTGACTCCAGCCGCATGACTCAAAAATGGGTTGTGGTGGTGAGCATTTAAGAGCCCATATATCAATATCAATCTCAACCTTGCGTGACCATTCGTTGTACTATATTGATGAGACATTAGAAGGGTCAAGAAGATGAGTAATGCCTGAATCAATCCAAACATACTCCATCTTGCTGTGTTATGTGTTATCTGTAACCTCCTAAGTTCTGTCAATTACATGGTTGTGTTGTGCACACTTTCAATTTAATTGGTATTGCCTCAGCACAGTCACATGTCTTCTTGTTTAGTCACTAAGTAACCATCAATTGAAATCAGGGTGTGGTGATGGTTGTGGACAACAAACAATCCAAGCTAAACCTTGTCTAATTCTAATCATTTGTTATACCAATGATAAGAAATTGGAAGGATTGAGCTCATATGAAATACAAAATACTGTATCACTGGAAACCTGAGCCTTACAACTGGCCCTACAAAACATTCTAATTAGGCTGGTTTCAAGATTGACTCCTACTTACTTGGAATATCCACCCCAAAGGTCAAATTTGAATTTGCAGGGTCAGTTGCAAGGTTTTTCTAGGGTTAACCCTAAGTTATTATTCCGACGTAAATCTAAAGTGGATACCCTTTAGGCTTAAATATTATTGGCTCCAATTCTTCTGAAGTTCTCTAAATATTCAGATTATAGATTATTTTCCGATGATTTGAACACACTTTGCAACGAAATGGTTAACACATAAGACAGCTAATTACAAAACCTGACACCCTTGCTTGAACACGGACGATATCATTTTTTAGGTCATATTAACATCTGTATATCAATCGAAAGCTCTCGTCAAGCTCTTTCTTACTATTGTTCTTCTATTACACAAGCTATACAGGTGGTTAAGGAGATAACTGGCAAGAAAGCTTCCATGGGTAACGGCATGATACAGTAGGAATTAGTATGATTCTACTCAATCTTGGTGTACAAAGTAGAATACAGGCCAAGCCAACTTTATCCCCAACCTCGACCCAAAACACCTTNCTCAAAAGTCGGAATGTGGTGATGGTTGTACATGATGAATTCAAATCACTACCTTTTTGAACTTGACCCCATTATTTTGCACCTAACGAAATTATTAATAAAATGAAGGCTGACTGATAAATTATTTGCACGCTTGTTCTTGACATTTCTACTTGAAGAAATAGTTCAAATGCAGTGTTCCATTTCACAGCTGTCACTGTCACATATATTTCTTTGACTTGTTACCCTAACAAAAGAAACTTTTTATATGTGTATCAATAGACAATTGCGGAACACAGAAGAGAGCAGTCGCAACTCTGAGTGTGAACAGGTCAAGATCAAACGAGTGAAAGGTAGGTACAGTAGGAAGGTGCTACAAAGTGTACCCCCCTAACCCAAAGTGTATCCCTCCATTTTCTTAAGCTAGTGTTGGAAGTGTACCCCCCTATGTGGGTAATGTAGACTACACATCTATATGCTACATAGGCCATTACCCTCCTCCAATACCTGAAGTGTACCCCCCCCAAATCCAAGCTTGTATTGGAAAGTGTATCCCGGGGGGGGGGGGGGGGGGGGAC
>JALLPH010001311.1:0-12632 GCA_036939855.1 Cyclotella choctawhatcheeana
GCACCCACCACACCCCACCCCACCACTATACTGGTCATGAGAGAAGAGAGCGGAGGCTGCACTAACTACCTGGCCACTCTTTTCTCTCTCTAATAGAATTAAACATTATTGTACTCCTAAGTAATCTTGGTTTGTTCAAAATATGTGTTATTTGAATATTTGCAGTATTGAGTTGTGGTCCGCCTCGTCCTCGGTCCTCGGAATAATAAGAGAGCCTATCTGAAAGCATCTTTGCATTGGCGTTTTTGTGTTCGTCGACATAATATGCCTCAATTCCATGCTCGGGAACTGTAGCCTTATCAACTTGGTCGCTTCCGAAACCGTGAAGAGGTAGGGACGAGTCATCTTGAAAGGCGAGATGATTCACTGCCTCGATTTGGAATGGACGGGGATCATTAAAACCGTATGCATCCGCGATTGCGTCTTTTATGATGTTGACGTTGGTTCGTGGAATGTCGCTGAGTCGGTTGAACGTTCAGTAGCCGGATGGTCAGCAATGGCGGCGGACGGTGTAGATGAAGCGTTGGTGGTGGAAACGGACCGAAGGAGGGAGGGATCTTGCGTCAATGGGAGGTCATCTTCAGGTCGGCTCTCTTATGAATGATCATCATCCGCGGTAGTTTCATCAAGATTATTGAGTAGAGGGGAGGCTGTTGAGGTGCCGACATAACGCTCAACAGTAGCACTGCCCGGGGTGGGAGGGATGTGCAAGCGACGGCGCTTGGACGGCGATTCGTCATGATCATTCGGCGTTGGTTCCATCTTGACAATGAACAAAAGAATTCACACCCCCACTCACGTGGTTTGGTGACTCACAGGGACTCCAAACAGCACCCTAACAATGACGCGGACTTATTGCCCCATCAGAAACATTCTGAAAGGGCTTAACAGCTTTCCAGCTAACTCGGTTCTGGCGCGCAGCAGAAAAAGAAATTACCTTTAAATCGCGTAAGATGTCATGTAATTTTACGCGTAGAAAAATAATTTTTGTCGAACTATTTAATTGAAACCATCGGCGGAACAAACACGATGGTTTCAGCACAATGCAACAATCAACCATGGCAAACGAATTGACAATACTTTAGATGATTAGAACACGATCGTGAATGCGATGTAATTTGTATGCTTAGTTTTATGTTTTTACACTAGAACTAATGATTACAAGCAGCACACAAAAAAATACGCTCAGGTCTTCCAATGATATGCCGATGATGTTATTGCCCTTGGGATGGCCGCCATGGTTGTTAGCTGTTTTTGAGTGGGGCTCTTCTAATCTTCTAGCATGAGTTTTAGGCGGAAAGGTAAAAGCGGTCCAGGCCTCCGAAATTTTTAGCAAGGAGAATAACTAGCGCTAGTTAGGGGCGAAAATTGATGCCATTCTATAATAAAGGAGGGTCCAGTCCCCCGTTCTACCTGAATAGTTGGTACGCGCCCTGTCTTATGGGTGTATGTGATCCTTATGAGGGTGACCCCACCCGAGGAATACGTGCCCTGCGGGCCACGATAATCATGATTGAAGTCAAGTGCGCGCACTGGACCTTGCCTCTTTCTCCTCAGCCTCCTGCCGATGCGGGTACCTACACAAAACAAAGACAAGGGAAAGAGAGTGGTGGGTCTGTGCCAAAAATCTGCGGGCTTATGCTTCTTAAAGCAGACCCCGCCGCAACGCCCCGAAAAACTGCCCATTGGCTAAAGGGTGGGGAAGGGGGTCAAGCAAAACTACCTAAACGCACAAACCCGCTGCACATCGGCATGGAGGCGCCACAACAAAGAATGAGGGAGAGATCCCGAACTCGAACCACACCCGTCTCTCACTACTCCCTTGGCTTCGTCTGTCTATCGCCACAACGTGCTACTCGGATGTCGGAACCCACACCGAAACATACGGAGCTTTACGTAGGTCCTTTTACCACTTTAATAATTAATTTTAAGAACTCTATCTTTGTTAGTAACTAGAGGTTGAGAAAGTGTGATGTAATTTAATTAAGGAGGAAAAGACGGAAGGGAGTGAAGTGCACAACGGTATCTACTGCAATACAAACAAACCAAAAAAAGGTTCCCCTCAGAATTATTTGTGAGAATTTATTAGTAAAAACCAACAAAAACAAGTAAAAAATGGTAAAACAACATTTTCCGGAATTTCATGAAGTGCTCGCAATTTTCTGCTTCCCTTACTGCCACGCACTGGGGACCGCAATTGGACCGCAACAACACATCCCTACATAAACGAGTGCATGTAGGATTGGATTGTGGTGGTCCAATTTTGATGATTCCAAGCACACAGTACTTGTCTTACACAGCAGATAATGATATTCTGTCTATTTTGTGCCAGTAGATTCAGTCTGTAAGTAGATTATTCGACATATCAATTGATGCGTATTTTCAATTAAGTTAATATATTACAATGTGTACTATACAAAACAAAAAACTTTGCAGAAATACTTGCAATAGGGGGTGCTAGGAAACAAATTACTTTACTTTACTTCTACTTTACTCCATTTTACCTCTGTTACTCAAGGGACTGACATACGTGCAATCTAAGACCGTAGCTTACAGAGGTCTGGAGGTTCTGGGAGGGCTTGTCTAATTATATTTTGCACATTTTTTTACGCTATAAGTTGTTATGTAAGCCTCATGACTACGCCTTTGTGGCCGCAAATGTCTCTCCCTCGCGTTGCCATTACAATGGAACGTCTTAATAGTGAATCAGATGCCGGCGGTAGTAGCGACGGCAGCAGCAATGGCGTAAAGAACGATGTTTACCAGCCTAGGAACTCTGACGCTGATAGTGGCGATGACTCGCACAGTCATGATGTTGATGAGGAAGTGCCGGGCGAGGCTTGTGATGGTAGAAGATATGAAGACATCATCACGCAGCTCGAGGAAGAGGAATCTGAAGAGCTCAACGCTGCAATTGAAAACGAAGCCGAAATGGTTAATGAATCAGATGGCGGGGAGTTGCTTGTTGACGCTACTTTTAGTGAATCTAAGATGGCAGAGATGAAGAGCATGTTTGTAACCGATCCAGAGGGAAACCAGGTACACAAGAAGGCTCTATTGAAAAGCCTCAACCTTGGCAAGAGCTTAAAGAAATCATTTGATCGCACAAAACGAGTTCGTGACGAAGCACGCAAGAGAAATGTCTCCCAAGAAAGTGTCGTCACCAGAGCATTTCTATACTCCCATGACACAAGCGCGGACCCAAATTCTGGTGTTGATCGCTTATCATATGGTGACTTATGTTGCATTATTATTCAATCAAAAACAGGCAGGCGGCACATGGTTATTTGCAAACTGCAACGCTTTGGTCAAGTCAAGCAAGCACCTGCTACCGAACTATGGTGGAATAAAAGCAATGGTGCCTACCGCGCAGCTGTCAATATTATTGCCACAGCTGAGTGTCGTAACAATGTTGACAAATTGTGTCTACGTCCATCTGGTGAGATATTGTCATCTTTGCCAAGTGTTCACTCATCGTGTATTGAACCAATTTCCGCCTGCATGGAGAGTATTGAGACTTCACCTGGTGTGATTTTGGATTACTCTGTTCTTCCTGTCTCTGATCTGGAGAGTGTTTTTGAGACACTATGTCTCCGCGAGTTTCATAGTAAACCTCATAATGTGAACGATACAAAACCCATTGTTGTTAACGGAAAAACTCCCTTCATCATGTCATCCGAGAATACTAGATCCCTCTCCCGATCTGAAATCCTCTGTCACTTGTGTGATCCTCCGAAGGTAATTTGTAAATCGGACCTAAGCGACACAAATATAAACAAGATCTTACGCAATCATGCCGCGGCCCACCAGATGTTACAGACCTATCCCAATGAGCCATGTGGGCTCTGTAGCATCAGAGATTGTAGCCCTCAAGTTCAAATTACTGTACAGAACAGAAATTCAATTCTCAGTGGGACAAAATTGATTCCTCCCGGGGCAGATGTCCACCACAATTGCAAAACATACACAGTGTTACCACCCACATTCCCCTACAAATATTGCAACAAAGCCACGCGCGGATATCCATGTATGAATAGACCTATTCTATGCCATGATTGTGAAGGGGTCATGGTTTTTGTTTGGTCGTGGAATATTGAATTGCATTATCAAAACAAGCATGGCGGTATGACAGATGAACAAGCAGATAAGTACAAGGGATGTTTTATTACTGAGGAGGAGAAGGCAGAGATCAAAAAATACTTCAAAGTTAACGTTAATGGTAAACCAACATAGCATCTATAACTCTAATGTAATCGTGTTTGTTTCAAATTGTTAAACGTATATGCTATCACTTAATTGTAGTTGTGTGGTCACTCCTCAGGGTCCTCATCATCGTCCTCCTCTTCCAAATTCACTAGATCATATTCAGCGCGATCTCCAGCAAGTACCCCAATTTGCTTTTGATATGGACGGAACATATCCACACCCGGTTCGTTCGCAATGATGTAATCAACATCGAGGCTGTTGTCATCAAACAACTTTGATTTGCGGAGAAATGTCATCGCCTGTTTCATACCGTCATTCCAGCATTTTATTTCATCGACATGGAAAAGCTTTGTATCACCTTTCCATGACCGAGGATTCTTTCTGTCCGCGCTGCTTTGTAACCGCCTAGATTCCTGTTTCCACTCTGGATGCTGGTCATAAATCCAATTGCATAATGTCGCATCACCAACTCTGATAGTCAACTCTTCTGCGTCAAAATTCATGTATCCTCCACGGAATGATCGCAGTATCCCAAAGAGTTCCTCTATCTTTTTGTTAGTGTTAAGGAACCAGTACCAGTCTGTAACTCCGTTCAACTTCGCCAATGTGACAGAGATATACATGTTTTTAATCATTTCCTGCCAATTCCTATAGTTCTGTGCCGCAATGAATCTCGTCTTGTGACGGCGAAACAAGACAAACAACAAGTGAGACATCTCAGAAAGATTTGTAAGGTATTCATTGATGGACATGTGTGTGCCTTCCATCTCTATATCATCATAGTGGCCAACAATGGAAGCACACATAGTCGCCGAAACACGGCCAAGGACACGCAGTTCTCGGGACTTGTGCTCGTTTGTTGGATCTGATCTCCATTCTGAAGGAAACTGATGGAATGCTACATTTGATAGGAGCCCAACAGCATAAAGGCATCGTACCGTTTCTAGTACATCCATTAAATCTTCGGGATCAAATAGACGTTGTGCTTCGGCTGCAGATTTCAAAATGGATGCCTTCTGGAGAATGAGTGTGAGATCAGTCTTACTAAAGGTTACAGTGCCAATAGTAATTCCAACTTGACTTTTGATCCGGGCCCTAAACCGTTTTCCAAGATGATCGTTGTCACAAGAAGCAGTGGCACCAAATTCACCCCCGACAAGATTAAGCAGAGACAACGATGCTTCCCGTCCCTTGAAATGTAGACGTTACGGATAGATGTAGGCAAGTCTACATTCAACAGCTGACCGACACCCTTTCGGAATTGTCCAGCCCCATCGGAATTGATAGTAGACAGAAGTTATCATCTACTTTTCTATTGAGACTAGTGATCTTACGCTCGTAGTTCTTCTCGCTCAAACGGTGTGCATTAACATCTGATGTCAGTTTAGCCGCTCGTTCGTTGAGTACGCTAATTGGAATGAGCGCATTAGGTAATGTCATGCCATAGTTCTTTTCTATAGAAGTAGTCAAAACACCCATCAGACGTTGATTGTATTGAAGTTTGATACAATCAACACAAGCCGGCTTCTCTGCACGCGTGGTAGTATTAGCAACTGATAGCGAGTTGGCGGTATCTCTATTGATGATACCCTCACACACAATAGATTTGATATTACCGGATACGTCAATAGTCCAATCGATTTTTGGGAGTAAATTTGAGTTGTTGTATTTGAGTTGGGTGGTATTGGAATGAATGGAGAGAGGGTAGTTCAAGACCACATCGTATTCATCTGGGATGTCAATGTTTTGGAATTCACGTATGTTGATACCCATGCATGGGAGATGTTCGACTGTTGATTCAAGCTCTGGATGCTGCGCAATTGAAGGGAGACGTATAACCGCTGGATTTGTAAACTCCATAGAACGCTCAACAAATATATCAGTTGATGGTTGCGCAGCAAGAAAATCATAATTGATTAGTTCCCCCGTGTCAAACTCAGCGTCAGGAGAGGATGATTCCATCGTCCCTGGATCGCTAGATGTGGGTGGCTCTTTGTCTCCATCAGCTTTGCGCTTCACGGGGAGGAATATTTTGTTAATGCTTTTCTGACCGTGATTAGGGGCCTTGGCGTTTGCCACTTTCATCCAGTGCGTGCGAGCGTGGGTTCTTAAGGTACCAATGGTGCAAGTGCGTGAATGATAGAATTTCCTGTTGCACCGCTTCACGGGGATATTTTTTTTAGGATTTGCTTTTACGACGGGATGTCTACAGACGAAGACTTGTTTACCATCCTCCATCATGCATTTGATGTGTACAGGATCACCAGTGTAATTATCATGACTGCCCTCGGACGCAGAGGGTTGCAGAACCAGTGGAACATCGCCAGGCGGTAACAAAGATATAGTGGTTCCTCCCTTGGAATTCTTGAGATCCAATTCAGTGTAACATGGATCGCCGTTTTCTAGAGTGCCTGTTGGTGTGCGATGTTGGCTCATCTTGATATGCGGGTTGTATGGAAAGATAGGTATGAGACTACGAGCCAGCGATCCGCTCAAAAGCTAATCTTGATGGCTCAAAAGCTACTAATAAGCACTGTGATGGCTCAACAGTTAAGCCCTCAACAGTTAAGGCTAGCCTCTGCTGGGCTAATATGCGCGGGAAATTTTTTGGGATTAGAGCGATTCTAGAGGTTTTTCTAGAGGTCTAGAGGTTATTGAAGGCCCAGTACACTTTTCCTCCTAGAGATTCAGAGGTTTAAAATCTCCGTTAAATTACTCTAAGATCCGGTATGAAATTTTATTAGTGTCCGTCCCTTGTGTTACTCCAAATTTTATGTTGTTCCCTTCCTTTTGGGGTAAGTAAAGTGAGAACAGTCATGAAAAGTCATGACTGCCGTCACGCTTGGGGTTGAAGTTCAAGTTGAAGATTTAGCCACACTCATGGCAGCTTACCGCATTACTAAAACCCAACAAACACAACAAATCCATCGGCGGCGGCACGATAACCATGGCCGACGACGAAGGTTCCGCGCTCCTTGAGCCCTCCCTTGCACTTACGGAAGCTGCCCTTGCTGGCGATGATACTCCCACTCATTCCGCTGCTGCTCCTGCCGGCGCAGCTTCAGCATCAGCTGCGAATCTCCCCCCTCTCACCAAAATTCTCCACGACACGGAGCACTTTCAACAGCTCGTCCACAAAGGCAAGAAGAAGTGCCAGTGCACATGGTGCGGGCATCTCATGCCAGTCCACGCGACGAAAGTTATGTGGCACGCCGCACGTGGTAGAAACAAGGGCGTCAAGATCTGCAATGGATCCGTCCCAAAGGAGCACCAGGACCGCTACAGAGATTTGTACGAGACAAAGTTGGGACAGAAGAACAGGAAATCAGGTGAGTTTGGTTATTTTACTTGTTGTATGCCTAACCAAATTGGCCATCATTTGATCTGGCCTGGATGATGCTTTGGTGGACGATGCCAATAATGCCAATTCGTCCCTTTTCGACTGACGTCGTAATCGCGAAAAACGTCGAATTCGGACGCCAGACACGTGCCTGGAGCCGTTGGGGCTCGTCTGCCCCAAACCCCGCTTGGAATCAATGGATGTGTCTTCCCATGGCTGTATTATTTGTTGCTTGTTTGTCGCTTTGTTTGTCGCTTATTATTGTTGTTTGCTTGCAACAGTTACTCACCACAAAATGTATTATTATTATTGTTCTGTTCTACACAGATGCCAAGTTTGCCATTGCTGAGGAGATAGACATCACGCAGGATCGTGTCTTTGAATCCATGGCAAATTCGTCCTCACTTAACTCCAAGTTGGGAACCTCTTGGGCATCCTCACGCCCCACAGTCCCTGATGCTGCTTCCATGCCAGCACTGCCTTCTTCATGGGATGCTTTTCAAGCTAACGAAGCAGCCAAAACTGCATCTACTGCTCCCGTGTTTCTCAAGAGACCACCTGCTGTTGATTTATGTTCTCCTGATCGTGATAGTGCAACTAAATTTGCACGAATACCAGCGCCTGCCAAGAAACCGAGGCATCAGCATCAGCAGAAGATTTGGCAGGAGCCTCCCGTTGATCCAGCAGCACAACTTGAAATGGATATTGCCATTGCTGATTTCATCCATAGCCGGCAGTTGGACTTCAACCTGGCTGAAGATCCCAAGTTCAAGGCCATGCTTCGAAAGGCTAGGAAGCTTCCTCAAGCATATGAGCCTCCATCTGCATACAAAGTTGGAGGTGACCTGTTGAACAAGTTGTATGATGTTAATTGGGCTCAAGAAACTGATGCCTTGTTGAAAGAATCGAGGATTTATGGGATATCGATGTATGGTGATGGAGCCACAATTGCAACAACCGCAATGATTAATGCCCTAGCCTCTGGGGTGCACAACTCTTTTGCCATGTTGGATGTCTTTGATTGCACCGGACACATGTCTGAGGGAGGGATCAAGGATGCTGTTTACATTGCAGGTTTGTTTCTGCCTCTTATTGATAAGCTGGAGTCTATGACAGATATTTATGTAAGTCGTGCTGCCTTCCCTCACAATGCATTGCCTTATTTCATATACTCAACTCATTATCTTGATTTTACAGGGTAATAGTTATAAAGGAGTGGTTGATGCTATTTTCTTTGATGGGCTAGTAATGTTCAAAAAGCAGCGGACATCATAGAGGCTAGGTACCCCCGGATTTCTTCCTTATGTGCAGCAGAGCACACTACCTCACTATTCTTTGATGGCCTCTTCACCAAAGTCCCTATCTACAAAAGTCTCAGCAACTTCTGCAAGAAGCTGAGAAATGTATTTGGCAGTGTGCGACATTCGATTGCCTCTATGTTCAAAAAGTATACTAAGTTGCACAATCGAGGGATACACATTGGATTCATTAAACCCTCTGATTGCAGGTAAGTGAATGCTGGGTTGCAATTGCTACATATATTTCATGCATATATTATCTAATACATTAATCCTATCACTGCAGGATGGCAGGTCAACTTATTGCCATGCTGAGAGTGCTTCGTCTGAAAGCTGCTCTACAAGCAACTGTCACCTCAGCTGAATTTGTAGCTCTGGGGGCATTTCTTGACCTTACACGTGTTATTATGAACGAGGATTTGTGGACATTACTATTCATCATGTGCCGTGCTCCTTATCCGCAGATGAGGATTCTACGTTTGGCTGACCAGAAAATTCCTGCCATGGATAAGTTGGCCTACTTCATTTATCAAGCAGACAGACTTACACCTCAATACCTCAGTGAAGCTGAAGTCCATATCCCCAAGCTAAGTGAGGGCATCATGGACATTATTGATAGTACTGATGATGTTGCAAGTGAGGCTTTGGATGAGTCCGATGATGAAGATGACATGGTTTATGATGAAGTGGAAACTGGTGATGTTGTTGATAACGAGTTAGAGGAGATTGAGGTAAGTTCCCATATACTGAACTTTTTCTACATGGATGCATAATATCTCACCTGCCCTATAATCATTTATACCACTGTTTGCACATGGTAGAATTTTTTTGGTACTAGTTTAACTACTAAAGTTATGCCACTTTGGGCTGATACATTGCTTCATAACTATGCCCTATTTGGATATCTGGTGTCTCCCAATCCTATTATCATGCGTCATGCCGCAGCCAACCGCACCAACAAGCATGATGATGCTGCTGTAGCTCTCATCAGCAAATTAATCCTTCCGAGTTACAACCTAATAGGGCAAGCACGTGCCACAAAGAGGGCTGAACTTATTCACCTGTTCTGGGTTGAGTACAGGGATTTCACTCTCAGGTTGGGTCAGTTTGGTGATCCAGACATTTGGATCATAGCTGAAAATCCAAATATTGCTGCTTATGAGTGGTGGAGTACTTATGGTCTTACTAGGACTGAAGTTTTGGGTAAGGTAGCTTGCATTGTGCTGTCTACTAATCTTGGCATTGGAAGTGCTGAGCGTCACTGGAAGCTCATGAAGAAAGCAAAAGCTGGACAGCGTGCTAGGATTTCAACAGACAAGTGCAAGAAGAGTTCACTGATCTATGGAGCTGCTATGCAACAGCGCTCCAGGCACAGGGAGAAGGAGCTAAAAGCTGCAGGGAAACTTTGGGAGGACAAGGACTTCGACTCTCTTAAGCTTGATAACCTCTGCAAAGAAATTGTGGAAACTGCCACTGCACTTCCTAAGGAAGCACCTAGGATTTTCAGGGCTTGGGAGGAAGAGTGGGAGAAGGTGCCATGGTTCATTCACATGCATAACTTTAATTTTATACATGTTTTATGCATTATATATACATTTTTTAACTTTGATAGGAATATCAGGAAATATTTTGGACCTTAAAGGTACTTTTTTCACAAATTTTGTCAATAATTTGGGTATTGATGCTTATAAAAAGTCGTTTACACTATGTTATGATCAAATCAAGCAATTCGCACCAGCTTGACCCTCCCAATAACTAAATATTAGTATAGTAAATGGTTACACAAGGTTGAGATTTGAATTTGGTCTATATGATCACTTTGTCATGTTTTCGAGTCATGGCTGAGCGTTGACCAATCCCCAATTTTCGCACCCAGATTGAGTATGTTCCGACCGATTCAGGCCATTCACATCAGCAAGACCTTTCCTATATTTCACCATTAGTATATTAAATGGTTAGGCATGGTTGAGATTGGAATTCATCCTCCACAACCATCACCACACCCCGACTTTTGAGTCACGGGTGGTGGAAATTTTGGATCCGGGTCCCTACATGTTGTATCACACCAAGATTGAGCGTGTACAGACTGATTCAGCCATTTCATACCAGGTCAACCCACCCAATCACTTATCATAAGTATGTTGAATGGTTGAAGAAGGTTTAGATTGGTGTATGAGCTCTAAAATGGTCACCACAAACTACTTTCCAGTTATGAGTGGGTGTTCAAAACAAAAACCCCATTTTTGCACCCAGATTGAACATGTACTATTTCATTTGGGAAATTTACATCAGGTCAACCTTTCCAATGTCATACCATTAGTATATTAGATGGTTAGACAAGGATGTGGTTGAAATTCATAGTCCACCACCATCACCACACCCTCACTTTTGAGTCGCGGGTGGTAACATTGGCAACAAGAATCTTCAACCTACAACTGAAAATTGGTGTGGATATATGCAATCAGCACAATTGAAAACGTCAATGGCACAACAATTGACAAAACAAAATTAAATAAGACAATGATAATGTTTCAAAGGACCATTGTGTGATAACCTGTAGGTTGGAATCACAATTTCACTGTAGTTGCGAAGAAGAAGACACGTTATAATAGTCTCTCTTCCCAATCTCCACTCCAATTTATCATCCACATTATTTGATCAACCCATATCTGGCCTGATGCAACACAAGGACAAGGTGAATACAACAATCAACCATCATCTGGTTGAAATACAAATTGCTGAACAATAATGGTAATACAGTAAGTGCATGAATATTGTTTTATATTAATTTTTATTGGATAATTAATGTGAGTCGTCATATTAGTTTGATTGTCATGTGTGTTATTTTTGCATCGATATCACTCTAACTTGTTGATCAAGCAATACTATGAAAGTAAACAATGCTGAGTACAAACAAATGCTGGTACCTCTAATGGGATGGGAACAATACAAAAATAAGAGGAATCAACAACAATCAACCTACAATGTTGAAGTCTTATTCGGAGAAATGAAAGATTAAAAAAAATAACTTGATGGAAAGTCATTATTATTATACTCCCCTTTTTGTATCAGTGTACATGTACAAGTAAGTCAAAAAATGCATTAGTTGCAGCGTTGGCTCATGAAACCCCAGAGAAGCTGAAAATGTCATGCTTTGCTCCTGGGAGTGCAATCAATTCCGGTTGGTTGTTGTGTATACTGGCCTTCTAGATGATTGGGGAGATGGAGGGATCACGCAAGCTGGAATTAATAATGTTTGGCAGTAAAACATACAATACGGACCCTAACTATTACACTCACCAATCAACCCGAAACAGGCACAATTCCTTCTATATCATTATCATGAGCTGCGGGGTGCCAGGGAGTTGGGGCCGACATTGCATTTGATGAGTATCAGCCGGCCGAAGTGGACAACCCGGAGATATTTGTGTTCTGCGGTGTCGGTGATGGCGGAGCAAAGTCGGCAGAAGTGGAGGCAGCGATGACACCGGCGGTGTAATGGATGTTGGCGTTGGGTCCTGGCCGAGTTTTTGTGGCTGCAGGGGGAAGGTCAAACTCCCGGTAGTTGGGGAGATACGGCAAATTTCATCTTTTGTGGATCAAGTGCCGAGGCTAGCATGAGCTCGCGCACCTTCACAGCGAGAATTGGGCGATGTTAGGACGTCCCTAATGGATGCGATGCCCCAAGGTCGTGCATTTATGTGAGAGATGCACTGACGCGGCAATTGGGTTCATTCTATCGATGGAAATGAATTGAGAGGCTGCGGCGATGGAGATCAGAAGCGCCG
>JALLPH010001312.1:0-10867 GCA_036939855.1 Cyclotella choctawhatcheeana
GGTCATCTACAGCCAATTTCTTCATGCATTCTAGCCGCCCTGAGTCCATCAGTGAGCATTGTTAGCTGGAGAGATGTCTGCAACCCAATACAACTCATCCCGCTGGCGGGCCCCATCCACCAGGCACTTCAACCATGGTCATCTACAGCCAATTTCTTCATCAATTTAGGGGGGTTGCACGCCTTTATTTCTTCAGTTTAGTGGACACTACTGTCAGCTGGGAAGAGTTGTGCTACCCACAAAACATACGTAATACAAATAATAAAAAATCTTGCAGCGGCTGCTTGGTAATACTTGTCATTGTACTTCTCTTTTCTTTTTTAAATAATAAAGAATGATGATAATACCCATAGCCATATCAGCTGAAGTAAGTTGAATGGTAATATCTTAATCAATGAAATTGAAATCATAAGACATGTATAGGTGCACAATTTAAACTATGTTCATGCTACATGACATACAAAGTAAGTCTACAGCTCTAGACAATCATATTTTAATTGTACTAATGTTAATACATTATTACCACATATATGGTTGATGGCTGACATGGTCAGTAGTTACAAATTGATAACTCACAACTTAAATGAATTCAAACCAAAATGTTTTGAGCTTGGACAATCTTCGGGCCAAAACTTGTCACTCTTGAGTCGGAAAAATAATTCTTGTTGTCATTTCGGGGGATGCTCAAAGCTGCACGTAGGAATGGATAGTTTCTACGAGGTGCTAGTTTTCCTGAAAGTGCGTCAAAACTGGCAAATTTGCCGGATGCTCAAAAGTGCAAATGTGCAAATTTGCTGAAATTTGCCAGCCCGCCAAAACCAAAACTGGCAAATTTGCACGTTTGCACTAGCATTTTTGGTTTGCTCGGACACTATAATATTACGTGCTCCATCGTGTACTTGATTAATTTTGATCCCTATCACAAAACTATGCAATCCATTCAAACCCATTATCATTTATAACAGTACGTTAACAACACACAGAAGTTAATAGTTTACATCTGTGATCTAATTTTTCAATACAAAAATAGGACACCGCCTCTGGTAGCATCCACAATCTCCTCCTTCAACCTTTCACTATCAACTTCATCACACAGCACACTAACTTCCAACTCTCCTCGATCATTGTAAGTCTCTCCACTAGTTATACCTCCGAACTTTGCTGCTGCTGCGTATACAGCACCGGAGTTGGATGTTCTAGTGGACAGTCTTATTTTTGATTTCGGTACATATATTTCTGTTGCTGACGAACGGAGGACTAGACGTGCTGCTGAACCGTAGGCTCGTATGAGACCTCCTGCTCCCAATTTAATTCCTCCTTTGAACATGAGTACGATTCCAATAAATTCATTTGTTGCATAGTTTCAAATATGTTGAACTTAATTAGATTGATTGCATGATTTCAATTTGAGATTATGTTCTTTAAGAAAGAGACTCACCAAAATATCTTACAACAATACAAAGTGTATCCGATAACCCCTCTCCCTTTATTGCTCCTCGAAATTGTTTGAATTAAAAATGAAGCATAAGACAAGAAAGAGGCACCAAATGCTGACACTTGACTCGCAATGGTGTATCAAATGAATACCTGTGAGTTTACAAACCTATCATTCCCACATACCTAATATTGGAACTCCCTACATTGAAATTGCACGACACGAAACATTCAACGATGATCGTCAATTGTCACAGGTCATGTATTGCAATGCAAATAGAATACTCAAAATACCCAACAGAAACTTACAGCAGTACCCGTGGGCTCCCCATCATCCGAACACCTCTCAGTCACTACACTATTCTCGCAGCCTCCACTTACAAATCCAAAACAAACATGTCGAGACTTGGGATGGTCTTTTCTAACTTGCTCTAAATGAATTCGGGCTTCATCCCAAGACGAACATGGGGCAGCAATACCAATGAAGCGTGATTTCTTCACTTCTTCTTCTTGTATGTAGAATTGATTTGATTGCGGGGGTATTAGAGTTTTTATTTCGGACGTCGACATTGACAGTCGGGTTTGGTGCATGCGTCCTGTTCTTCGATGAAGAATGAAAGTAGATGATGACAGTACATCATTACCGGTTCGTTCTAATGCACTAGATGGTCGATGCAACATAAACTTTGTCGTAAAAGCACCCTGGATATACGTTAAGGAGGTCAACATGACTAATATGCAGTAAGCCGTCAAGAACATCATCTTCTATGGTACGGAGGCTCGTTTCTCCTCTATTGGTTAAGTTATTAGTGGGCTCAAAAATGATATTTACACGTACATAGCCAATAGCCAATCTATTTCGGTAGCCCTTTTCGGGTCATCAATGTCAAGAACGCATAAGAGTGAGATCTGTCGTAGTCATCGGTCAACAACGCAATAATGACGAGGAGTGCGCATAATTGGCAACAGGAAGAGGCTTCCATTCCACATCGTCACTCTGCTTCATCAGATAATTGCGACGACATAGGCCAAGACAATCGAGTAGCCGTTACTCTGTCCATTTGCAAGAACGAGTAGTTATGGCATTGCCGTCTGGCCAATGGAAAATATACGTGAACAAAACAAGAGTGGCATTTACGTCAAGAATTTCATCCAAAACGAAGTGAACAAGCTGTTAGACTCTTCGACATTTGCATCGCGGAAGGAGAAACGACCAAACACCCCCAAACACGCTCGTTGTGTTTCCAGTTCCATTCATCGAGGATTTCATACTACATTGTAAAAAAAAAATGATTAGTTTTACCCGATGCAGGAGGTAAATTAGACGATCCACAATGCAAGGTTCAAATAATTCTGTTTCATTTGGACATGGACTGGCGAATGAAGAGAGATGCATTGGGTTAAACTTTCAAGATAATAATGAAATCACAGTGGGATCAGAAGATACCCAAAGGTAAATGTATATGCAACCTATTATGCAAACTGTGTAAGTTTCCTGAACCTATTGTTATGACAAAAATAGTCAGCGCAGAAGAGAAAGCAAAGTTGTGTAAGAAATGATAAAGTGTTATCGAACCCAGTGTGAGAACAATGACGAAGCCAGAACCGTCAGTGACGTTCATCAAAAACTTGCCAAAGAAGAAAAAACCAAAGCGATGAAGATGTACTCGGTCTACCAGAAACATCATTTAAAGTTGGCTGTGAGCCATCTAGAATATTATATCATAATCGATCGGGTCGGCAGGCGCAAATAGTCGTTAAAATAATTTAGGATCCTTGATTCTTTTTCCTAGGCTCCGCCTTCTTGATATCTGACCTCCGTTCCTCACTACGATACCGTCCTCCAAACTCTAGAATATCCATTACTATCTATCATCGGTAATGACTGCAGTTATCATTATTATTTTTCTCACATCCAAGTTCAATTGATAAAACTTGGAATCTTGTGATTCACACAAACAATAGTGGCGTCACATAGGAAGACGATTGATTTTTATGGAGTTTGGAGTGCTAGCAAATGAAAACTTAAACCTAATCTGTATGGGTACAAATTTTGTGCTGTTACAATCACAACTTTCAAGACCATTACAAATTTAAACAGCGAGAATGGCAACTATTGTTTTCATAACTTATGTTACAAGGTCTATTAGCAGGTCCATCAAGTCACAACATTCATTATTAGATCTCTTAGATTCCGTGAACAGTACTATGGACAGGGTGAACAAGCTCTCCCGTGACCATGCAAACTGACATTTCCCATTCTTCAGTGCAGGATCTCCAATCATAACCATCGTATCTATATTCTTTCTTATTCCTGATTTTATTCGCTCTAACTTCCAAACTGGAAGTGTACATTCTTCTCCGTTGGGCGGGTGTCAATGTAGACGAATGAGGGATAATATAATTGGTCACTGATTCGTTGAAGCATACGCCCTTCTTCTTAGAACTAGTACTGCTAGTCGATGAAGCAAGACTGGAATCATCGTCTGTAGACGAACTCTCCAATGATGAACTGGAGGCAGAACGAACTAATGCAGGTATGGATAAATCTTCATTTTCTTCTTGATCGCGTCGAACAAAACCAAGTAGCCACGATCCACCACCTCGTTGTTTCACAGCTGACACCTTCTCGTTTGAATGGCTGCTGCAAACATTGCGTGTAGAATGTGATCGCGCATTTATGCTTTCCTTGGTGTGGTCGTAACCCTTTAATGAAACTTGATAGCACTCGTCTTCATCAAGGAATTGTGAATGTCTTCGGGCTGGTCTGGCAAATGCTGGGATGTTTGCAGGAGATGCTAAATAATGAGCGGACTTGTCGCTGCAGTTTGATAGAATAGCCATTATTAAATATTGGATAAAAGTTGTTGTATCGAAGATGATTAGATCAGGTCGGGATTTATTGACGATGGAATTATTTGTGGTAGATTCCAACAAGGTAACAAATAATTGGTCGATGAGACAACTTTTTATGAACTCTGCTTTGGTGTTCGTTTGGTGGTTGGTGGTTTGGTTGGTGGTTGGTGGGTCGGTCACTGTTCACCGAAGCAAGAAGGAGCCTTTTCACGAACATCAAGACACAAGACCAAAGCGAACAGAACACCGTTTTTTAGTGTGACCGCGCGCGTGACTGCTTGATGGACTTCTTTTTTCCCTGTGTCCCTTGGTGTCCCGACCACAAAGGGGCTCTTCTCTTTGTGGTCGTACATTCTGTGTGGGCCGGTATCCGGTATCTAGATAGGTGGGCGGGGGGGTGTCCGTTCGTCTACACTATGTACAACTTAGCAGCTGAATGGGGAGCGACACGGGATCTCAATCGCACCCAACACATTTTCAATTCATCTTGATTTCACAAGATTTCGTAATGGGAATAATGGCCTGGGCCCACTCCTTTACACGGCGGACTCCCGATACTCTGGCCAGCTGGCGCGGAGAGGCAGTTGCCGAGCGAATCGGGGGTCTGCGTGTAAAGGAGTGATTGTGGCCATTTCGACTTACAATTTTTGCCTACATAAGGTTACATACAACACATCACACAACTACTCTACCACCACCATGATGGCTCGTCTCCGTCTCTCCTCCTCCAACTCTCATCGTGTTGTGTTTGGACTCGCATTGGCAGTTGTCAGCGCAGTAGCCGCTGATGATAATAACTCGAATGCACGAGACCAAGGTGATTTTCTTTCGACAAGAGTTATCTTTTTCAGCTTTGGGTGCTTTTTTCATCTCGCACCAATTTTTTTTGTTGATTCGAATGCTCCACAGCAAAGCCATTTTATCTTAAAGATATAAAGATTGGCAATATTGCGCTTCCTTTTACTCCAGGTAATAGACACAAATTCATTGTATGATTTTTGTCTTATATATTATGATATACATCTAGTTTACACAATACACTTTGATACACTCATAAATTATCTTTACTTCTCACACAAAATTCGAATCAATTTCACCATAGTCACACTGATCACAATGTTGATCTCATTATTTTTCATCATTAGAAGCTTTACAGGATTAACATCCGGATCTACAGTCACGGCATCTCACATCCTTTTAGATGGCGACATGGCTAAAGATAAATTGGTGGCAATGAAAAAAGAAATCAAACAAGACTACAATCAATTCATGGCCTTAGCTAAGCAGCATTCCAAGTGTCCTAGTGGGAAATCTGCAGGAGGCAAGTTGGGTACTTTCACGCCGGGTCAGATGTAAGTTATTATTGTATTTCTATTTGTTTTGAAATCAGTGCACGTCCTCTTAAATTCTCTTCTCTTGTAGGGTGCCACCATTTGACAAGGCTGTTTTTGACAAGGAAAACAAAGTAGGTTCATGCATTGGGCCAATTCAAACTCAGTTTGGGTGGCATTTGATATGGATTGAAGATCGAAACTTTGTTGAGTGAACAATAGGATGTACTCAACATGAATAACCAAGTTATGGTTTTATGATACCTAGATGATCTCGCGTTTGCCTCGTTTGAAACTATCTGATGCCCCGAAATAGCACAATCGCTTTTGTTTAGATCACATGAATATGAATGTATATTGACTTTAATCTTCTAAGCCACTCCAAGTTTGTATTAATGCCACGATAACAGAAGAGTCAACGCGCTCCCAGAAAGCTGCATTAAGGTTCTTTTCTGTCTCTAGCCATCTTGACTTGGCTCTCCATAACACCATCGTTGGCAAACCAGCATAAACCATACCACCTCCCAAAAGTGCAGGCACTATCCAAGGCTGAGCAGAAAATAATGATATTGTTGTTGTCCCTCCAAAGAAGCCCCAAATTCCAGCAGCAGGTATTGTCACAGTCTGGGAACTAAGGTAAATTGCAAGTGTGGCCGTTTGCTTTACATTCCCTATCGTCGAAGAATGCAAAAACACCGATGCTTGAAGCGTTGACCAGTGTCCAGTTTTAATCCATACTGCAATACATTCAGAATTAGCATAAAATAAGTGGTGCGGAGGAAGAAGTGTTCTGTTGCGATCTCTGTCTGCGTGCTCAAGGAGGAATCGCAATCGAGCTAAAACAAGAGCCGGTGGATCTGATTTAGGAAGTCGAAAAGTAGATTTCTCACTACTTGAAGTTACTTCATTACCCAGCTGCTGTTGGGGGGTAGCCTTTGTTGAATCACTAGATATATTCCGAGGTTCACTTCGTTCTGATTGTTTGAGCAAGTTCGAGCAAGAACTTTGCGAACTGTAAAATGGCCAAAGTGAAAAAGATCTTGGCTGCTTTTGTTTAATAGTTGGCCCTTCTGATTTTTCAAGATTATCATCGTCATCTAACTGTGTTTTTGCAGTTGCTGCTGTTGAATTACTTTCATAACCCAGGCTGAGATATATCTCTTCAGCTCCACTCTTATGACTAAATTGCGGCCCTTCTTCATTTCGTATTGATTGCATTCGTAGTTGATATTCTTCTCCGTAATGTATTCTTTTCCACTTCTTTATTTCTTTCCCGTCAACTAAAGTCAGGACATTCATACGTCTACGACTCTTGTACCTTGAACTAATTTTTCCATCTTCATCAAATGTGCCTGCCTTGTCGACTTTTACAGCTGTTAGTCCACAATCAACAATAGTAACTAGCTCTGGGCCGGCTGATAAAACTATTCCATGAACTTGAACAGGATAACAGTATGCGAGCATTATCCAACGAACGATGTGATCTCCCTCTTGCAAGTCGTGCAACCAATTTTGTTCTTCTAGATTATCGCGAAATATCACGTCATCGTTGTTATAGCCGCCAGCATAGTTCATGTCGATATTTTCGTTTTCATTGTTGTAGGTGGATTCGTTTTTACATAGACCAGAAACAGTACACTCATCTTTTTTATTGGAGCCATCAGAAGTCGTGCATACTGCGGATTCTCCTGTAACAGTGCTGGCAACTTTGCTCTGCGAACGAAAGAGATTCATTAATATATGAATATATGACTTGGTTAAACCAGAATTATTGATGTCGCTTCGATAGACTGTTCTTGGACGCTTGCTTGTTTGCTCGTTTGCTGTATTGCTGTTTGTGCTGAGTGCTGAGTGATTATGATGTGGTCGATGCCCGATGCCACAATATTGATTTACCATTCTACTATTCAGACCAAAGACCGACTGAATATATAATCATTGTTCTGTTTCTTCGTTATACTTATTCCTATGCAGAAATGAGTTTCCCTCTTGGAATTTTCGTCGAAACAAAAGTTAAGCGAAAAATATGATTAGGTACGGGGAATGGTAATTTCTTACTCCCCCTCCTTTGAACGAACAAATAATAATACATCGCATGCAACTGAAACGGCCTCCTTTACCCCACCCCCTCAATGCACGAAAACTCGAATCATAGAAGAAGACGTCATCGAAATAGCGGCTCCGGTGCCATCACGCTCAAAACCAATACAGTGCAGAAGATACCGACTCCTCCATCTTCTCGGGCAGTAAAGATGGACTTCGTCAAGTCGAGTCCTTCTTTTACATGGATCATAATTAGTGCTTGCATCTATGTTTTATCGGGAGTCTCACAAGTAAGTAAAATTCTTACAAAATCATAATCAACTGTTCAGGTGTTTTACCATACCCACTATTCATCATGCTATTGCTATTCAACAGCCAATAATTATGGCTTACGCCAAACATGCCGGCTTAGCAGATCCTAGCTGTCAGCTATACATGCTTTTTTATTATCTAGGACCAAGTTTTGTTGCAATTACATTAAAACGTAGTCGAAATATTAAGCCTGCAAAAAATGTGAGCGAATATGGTTCATTGTCTTTAGGCGATGTTGTTGTTGAAGAATACGGCACTGCCACAGATGATAGACTTTGGCCAAATTACAACCAAATAAAGTTTGCGTCATTTGTTGCATTATGGGACATTGGTGCACAGTCTATGGTATATGCCGGTGAGAAATTGAGATGTCATTGTTTTACTCTTGCACGAACATTCCTTTTTTCTGCAAAATCCTTCTCACTTGTGTTCAGGCAATAATTTGGCTGGACCTACCATCTTTTCAATCATTTACTCCAGTGTAACTGTATGGGCTGCACTTTATAGTCAAGTATTGTTATCTAGGAGTATGTCAAGAGATCAGTGGATTGGCGTCGTGTTAGTTGTATTCGGCCTCTCTTTAACTGCTTTTGATTCGGTATCGGAAGGAGAACATGTGTTTGCAGGTGCATTGCTTATATTGATTGGATCATCACTACATGCAATCACATATGTTCTCAGTGAGATGATAATGCTTCCGCCGTCGTGTGCGGCAGAAAGTGTAGTGCCACTAGCAAAGTATAGACTGGATCCAATATCTGTACGGGCTAACTGTGCAGTCGTGAGTGATTTCATGTTACACGGTTTTGTGGCAAGTTGAAATTATACTGACATTTCTTGTATACTAAATTTCAGCAAGGAATCGTCGCTTGCCTAGGATTTTTAGTCTGGCAAGTATGTTATACTCTACCTAGATTCCAAACTTTAATACTGGATGAAATGAACAATGCTGGCACAACTGTGCTGAAAGCTTGGTGCATTTTGATTTCAATTTCATTGGCCAACCTTTTGCATTCCGTGACATTCTTTCAAACGCTGAAAGATTTCCCTGGGGGTGCTACCTCTGCTGGTGTAATGAAAGGGCTTCAGGCAGTTTTAGTCTTCTTGTTTTCGAGTATAGTACTCTGCGGGAGAATAGGCGGATCAGAAATGTGCTGGAGTCAAACAAAACTAGTTAGCTTGATTGTAGTTGTGGTTGGGATATTATATTATGGTAAATCAACAACATCTAAGGAGAGAAAACAATCGCAAGGTGGCGATGCCAAAACTGCAACTGCGCAATATAATGTCGTTTAAAGTACACAAATACCACTTCATCTCATTTTATTGAAATCTACACGAGATGAAGAGTCAATCTTCTTCCCACATTTTATACACTGAAACGAGAGATCATCTGTAATGGCCATTCTCAAGCAAATGTAGCAGTAGCAATGTCCACATGATGCCATGTATAAGATTGTTGGATTTTCAATACCACATTTTGTACAGGTGAAGTTGTGCTTATCGTCGCCTGCTTGGCACTCGTTGTCCTCCACGACCCCCACGAAAGACAGAGCACGTTTAAGAAACCATGTACCTCTTCTATCAGGGGTTCTCTGAGATTGACTTGATATGTCATTCTGTGCTGCGACATGCTCTGCGTTGTTCCCTTGATTATTGGATCTGGTTTGTCGTCTTGTAGTAAGAGCAACCGCAGCACCGCCATCTCTAGGAGGAACAACAGCTGAGACTGTTCTTAACGCCTCTTCGACCAATAATCTACGGTTACCATAATGATAATTGGCATGTCTGCGATACTGCTGACTAACACCCGGTGAAGCATCAGACAAAGAATCTGCAAATGATGCGTAATCCCAACCAACAAGTTGCATGCCCAGATCTGGAGTTGATGTTACCCCCCATAGATACGAGACATAACTGATTAATCTAAGAGGAGGCAAGAATACATCAACGGCTCCAATAAGAAAGTCAGATAATAGTGTCTGCAGATGTGATTGTCGGTCATTTGCTCTCTCGTTGATTCTTGCTAGCTGTCTTTGTCTTATTGAGGTATACTCTCGCTGATTGTTTTGTGTGCTAGGTTGAAACATATCTATCGACTCTTGGCGCCTTTGCTGCTCCCTAAGTTGCTGCTTCCTTCTATGTTTGATTTCCTTGTATAAATTCGGTCCAATCACTGTTGCTGCAACTAAGGCAAACAGCTTGCTATATAAGCTAATGCGAGATTGTAATACATCGATGATTTTCCGTCTTTTCGCATTTTTCACCATACGAGTCGAAGGATCTTTCGGTCTCAGGAACATGCCCAGATTTCTCATTGCTGGAGTTCGTACAGAAATGCTACTGACAAAAGAACCGTCATCAGTTTGTTTGCGAACGAGCTGACTAGACCCAAACAGCAGTGATGTATGAATTATTATTTCTGCCACTCTCTTCAACAGGAATGAATTTTTAGTGCGATTCCATTCGGAAGAGGTCTCGTCTCGCGTGGCATCCGTAATAGCAGTGCCGTGAGAACCCGTTGTCCAATCGAGATGTAGCTCTGGTAGCACCCATCGTATTGCATTTATGATGCGAGGGAACAACAAATGAATAGCAAGATGATTGTCTATGAGGGGAATGTCAAGGGGGTCGCCCCGACGGTAGACTAGAGGATGAGACTGATCAGATGGCATGGTATGGTACTAATAGTTGTTTCTTCCTCCCTCCCCCATTCAGCTGTGGTAGGCCTGCTGTGTGCTGTGGTAGGTGTGATGTTGTGGTCGGGGGGTCGTTTTGCGCTCTAAATACCTTACATAAATTTGCCCGCGCGCTATGTGACCTAGATTGACTGGTGACCAGGGGTTGCTAATCGTCAAAAATTCTTCCGCCTGCATGCCTGTCGACTGGCA
>JALLPH010001313.1:0-10929 GCA_036939855.1 Cyclotella choctawhatcheeana
TACATGTTGATGGTATCCGAGAGGGCACAAGGGTGTATTTTGAGTATTCTAGATGTTTTTGCCTCTGCTTGTACCTTAGTTTTGATTTACCCTTTACCCCTTACCCTTTTTAGGCCAGGAGGGTAAGAAAATTTTACCTTTACTCTATGATTTGGGTAATTTGTGGTAAAAACATCTTACCTTGAGCTTCCAAAAATGGCGTCACCCAGTAAAAAAAGGGTAACTACCTTGTAATTACCCGGTAAATTGAAACTAAGGCTTGTACCACAATTGTGTCCAACGTATCCCTTGATGAATGATGATATTTCTAATGTTTGATGTTTGATGGCTCGCTATCTATATCAGCTGATTGTTGTGTGAGGTTAATTTTGTCCCCGGCCACAAATTCAAATTGAACAAGCTTTTTAATTGTTGGGAAATAATTACCATGATTGACTTCAATCTTGACTGATCAACTCAGCTGATCTTTTGTACACAGCCTTGAAGTAGCCTTGTGTGTGATAATGGTTGTAGATTATGGGTGTACATGGAATCACTTGTGATAGAGCTCGCGCACCACACTGTGCCGCTTGCTATCTACTCACATAGACAAACCAACTAGACTGAAAACTAAATTGATCAAGTAACTATACACCCTAAAAAGAAACTGCACCTGGTTGTGAGGTCTGTTCATGGAGGAGGTCTTGGAGGTTGATGATATCTAATGATTTTTTTATCATACATCTGGTAACCAAAAATGTAGTCACAAGCTTTGTAATATTAATATAGCTCATGTAACAATATGTGCATTGAGTTTCATCATCTTCAACAATTTAAGATAGGCTACGATATTAGTATAGGACTCATCCCAAATCATTTTATTCTCAGTTTGATACGGTAGTTATTTTTTAGTGAACTTGGATGGTTATACCTTCTAGCAGTTGGATTGATGCACCTTATATTTGAATTGTTTCGGTGGGAATTTTCTATTACGTACAAAAAAAAATCATACGCTTGCATTCTTGATTGTCCACACCCGTCATTGAAGTAATGGTTCCAAAGTCCCTTTTAACACCAATGCTAATAGTCAAGCTTTTAGGCAATTTTAGGCCAAATTTTTTTGTATCTCAACAACAACATGTCTCAAATACAAGAACACTACTTATTTGAAAGCAGGGTGTGGACTTCTGGAAAACTTGAGACTAGACCAATTATTCTATGAGCATCCTTACCCTTACTTGATACTGATTGAAATTCACACGGTTGTAATGAAAACTGGTGGATATTGTGTGCTTGGGTCTGGTATTTTGTATGTATCTATTCCTGAAAAGTCAGGCGAATAATAACCTGGAAAGAAGCCATATTTAGTTGGCTTGACCACCCTGACAAGCAGCTATGGAACACCACAAATCCCTCTCTGCAGAATTATTACTTGACAAATAACAAATACGATATAATGATGGCATGAACTTTCCTTTCGGTAATTATTCTACTGCTTCTCAACCAAAACAGCGATGCAAGTACAAATGCATACATCTCTGGATCTTGCATCTACATAACACATCCTTGTCTCTTTTTTCGCTACCCAGATACTTCACGCCTGACCTGCACGAATGTAGTCATCAACGTCAATGGGAGCCCATACATTCGTCTTCTTTGCATCCTGGATCTCAACGCGATAAGCATTTCCCTCGTCCCAACAAGCCTTGATGATGCCATCTTTCCACTGACCAACATTAGCCTGGACTTTATCTCCAACCTTGAACCTAAGATTCTCAGAAACAAGGCACTTCTTAAAGCATTCTTTCAACCAGGGACCCTTGAGATTCTTGCCAATAAAAACAAAGACACTCTCGCGTTCAGCTTCTGGTTCAGTCCAGACTTGGCCAGACGCAAATGCCCCATCAAAAAGCATCCCCACACCTTGGAATACAAACTTCTCGTTCATTCCTTTGACTGAAAGAACACCCTTGTAACGGTAGAGATTAGCTCCGTCTTCTTGTATGAGACGGCTGATCCAACGCATGAGCATCTCTTGATTGAGATTTCCTTTGACACGGCATGAGACAGATGATACCGATTGATCATGCTGGTGCCTGTTACGTAGAATTATAGGTGCAAAAGACCAAGATGAGAAAGTTGCAAGTCAATTCCATGACAGAAGAAGAATAGAGTGCAGCAAACTCATAAACTCACTCCTGATCGTCCGCAAGGAAATCGGGTTCAAAGTCTAGGACCCTTTTGAGGTTGAATGCCTCGATATTTAGGAGCTCTTTTGGACTGACCTTCGAGTATTGGCAACGAATAATTTGGGCTGAAGGGTTCAATTGCTTAATCTTCCCCTCTATTTCAGTAAGAGCTTTTTCATCCGCGAGATCTGTCTTGTTGAGAAGGACCTTATCCGCAAAGCACACTTGTTCAACAGATTCATTCTCAACCCCTTCACTGGATAATATAGTATGATGAGGTTATTTCTATTGATCTTGCATATATGATAGCCAAGGTGTTGACAGTTAAACTTACGGCTTCTCCTCTGCAAGCCTCTCACGGATATTCTTCGCATCCACAACAGTGATGACAGCGTCGAGGCTGTACATTTCTTGAATATCTTCGTCAATAAAAAATGTCTGTACAACCGGTGCCGGGTCTGCTAAACCCGTGGTTTCAATGATCACGCCGTCGAATTTGTTGATCTTTTTGTGTAGCTTCTTGAGAGCCTCCACCAGATCTCCTCTCACTGTACAACAGATGCAGCCGCTATCCAGGGCAATGATTAAAATGATGTAAATGCAATGTTTGATGACAATAAGGTTGGTCACACTCACTTCATCACTTCAACGACCTCTTCGTCTACAGTTTCGAGTAAGATCTTCTCGTCCACACCAATCTCTCCGAACTCATTCTCAATGACCGCAAACTTCATGCCATGAGAGCTGTCAGATAGGATATGATTTAAAAGGGTCGTCTTTCCGCTTCCCAAGAAGCCGGTGAGCACAGTTACTGGGATTTTGGATGACATCTTGCGCTTTGCCATTGCTTTTATGGAAATGGATCTTCTGTGGTCTTTGTGCCTTATGTCAGGGCGGTTGCTTGATCCCCATCGGATGATAAGACACGGCGGAATTAGTACAACCACAAGTAATGAGGGTAAAGAGTAAAGAGTAAAGACTCCTTAGATGATCCGTGACCGACAACTAACGAGTCCCGCGAGATTTCTAAAAGAGAATGCACCATGCACCTTCGTCCATTAATATTTCTTCGCACACACAGTAGTTGTTTGGTTGCCCAAGCTTCAACACGAAATACTAACTATAGAATGCAATAGGAGCCTATTTAAAGTGGTCATTGTTGTGTTACATCACGAAGTTAAAAGTAGTTAACGCAGTCAAAACGTGAACTAGATAGAGACTAACCTGCAAAGTAAGTCTTTTAGCATATCATCATGTTAACCAGTCTGCACCGACCTATCAGGGTTATCCATCAACATAGTTGCCAGCAATCCTTCATCATACAGGGCCTGTGCAATTTCCATCTTATCTTCAACGTCTCCATGAATTAAATCTTTCACCATGATCCAATGAGGTTCCACTGTGGTCAGTAATTGTTCAAGTGCCGGTGCGTCATCAACTTCGAATTCCATGGGGCTTAATGGATTCTCGTGAAAGATTAGACTGTTATCCAGACAATGATATATGACTGCTTTGGCATCTTCAATGACGAGACGAGCAATATTTGGTCGAACAAGACGACAAAGGGTATTTGGCCATATCTTCTTAGTTGCATCGTGCTGCAGTAGTGTAGTAGACGATTCTTTTGTAAGAAGTGCTTCGGGCTTCAACAATGCTGGTGGCAATCGATCCGATAGAAATCGCACACCAATTTGATCACATGCATCGTCTAACATGGACATGGCCTGTTTGCATACTCGCATAATTCGTTTTCTGGCCTCTTCCTTAAATGCGTTTTGTTTCTGCTGCTTTGATATCATCGCAGCCAATGCATCATCTGAAACTGGATTTTCTTCCTTCGATTCATCATCACCAGATGCATCAGCAGAATTATCTGCATTTGCCTTCTGAGCCGCAATAACTTGTCTCAGTCCCTCGGGAAGTTTTGATGCATCTTCTTCCTGAGAGTGCATGGTACCCATGTAGCTCAAAAAATTGACAGGTAAGCCCTCTCGAAGACTTATACTTTTATCACTAGAAGCTGCACCCTCTAACGCCTCTGGGATTAGCAGCTCTAGGAAATCGGCCCATGACCAATTTTGCATTGCGCTCACGGTCAAGTGCAAAGAATGGTCATCCTTCACTCCTGGGATCTTAGGTATGTGTTGTGGTCTAGCAACTGTCTCCGCTTGGTGAATCCATCCTCTAGGAAGATACAAAACATCACCCGGTCCTAAAACCATATCAACTTCTTCTTCTCCCATCTCTTCGACTTCCTTCTCAGTGTAGTCGCTTGAACTAGTACGAGGTAATGTTTCTGCCTTGTTGAATGGAGCGTACACTCTCCATCTCTTAAATCCCTCGAGCTGAAGTATGAAGACATCTACGTCATCATAATGAGGTGCAAATCCCTGAGAATTGAGAGGTGTCAAATAAGCATTCGAGCTAATATAAATGAAAAGTTAGTCAAAGTCAGAGCCATGTTTATCAAAGTAAGGCAATGCTACTAACCCGACCATACACCCAAATTCCGATTCAAGTAGAGAGAGCACAGTATGTATCCTTTCATTATGTTCATGGGGTCTCAAAAGACGGACTGTGCATTGTGAACTATCAACATTAGACCAAACATCTTTCGGGTTGGCTACCTCATATTCCAAATCTTTCCCAGCAGTATCAGTTGCACCACCGTCAGTAGATTTTTTCTTCTTAACCT
The DNA here is from genome assembly GCA_036939855.1 of Cyclotella choctawhatcheeana. Taxonomy (NCBI): domain Eukaryota; phylum Bacillariophyta; class Thalassiosirophyceae; order Thalassiosirales; family Thalassiosiraceae; genus Cyclotella; species Cyclotella choctawhatcheeana. The sequence goes on from JALLPH010001313.1 coordinate 4,864, forward strand.
GTTTCGGAGGTGGATCCAAAGTTATACGATGCTTCATTCCGTTTCCCATCGAGTCGGTATATCGTGTAATATTGAGATCCAATCCATATCGTAGTTTATTCTTACGGATCATTTCATCAATGATTACTCTGTTGAGAAACCCATCGAATCTAACCAGATGCCGTCGATATTGTTGGAGTATTGTGTCATCCTTTTCTTCAAAACTTTCCTCAAATGCAGCTATCAATGGTTTCTTTCCCCAATGTTCATTGTAAAATTCTGATGTGGTAACAGAAGATGGGTTGATGATGGAAGATAGCAGTACCTTGGCTCGACTCTGGGTGGTTAAATCTCCAATTATTTGGAGAGGGTCAACTTCGCTACAGTCCATTTCCCCATCTGATGATGGTTTCTCCTCATCGTCGTCTAACATCAGAATCTGCTTCGGAGTTAGAGTGGACAGCAATTCTTCTAACTCCTCTGGCATCTCATTCGCATCTTCCGTGCGTTCGTTTGTTTCCTTCTCCTCTCCGTCGGGGGCAGCAGCAGATACAGAACCACCGTCATCTTTTTGAACGCTAACCTTCTTTTTCTTCTTAGATTTAGTCCCTTTTGCGACAACTACCTCTTGCGCTGCAAACCCACCCGATCCATCATCGCTATCATCCATTGGCAGCTTCATCTTTTTTGCTTGATTTCCGTGAGCTTCATCTTCTGTCACTCCTGCTTCATTATCTAGAACGCCGGCCTTGGCACGTTTTTTGGCACGCTTCTTTGCGGCTCGGGACATTCCACTGCCATTTGATTTCATGTTTCAAGATTCTGCCTTCTCTATTGTGGGTGATGGGTGTCGTGTGATAGGGGATGGTCGCGGGTCGCGGGTCGCCGCGGGTCGCGTCTGTTTTGATTCCTATGTATGGTATGTAAGTAAGGTAAGGTAGGGAGTAGGGAGTAGGGACATACCATTTTGCATTTTACAGCATTTTACCATCATCAGCCTTCAGCCAACAGCCAAGATCCTTCCTTTACACACACAGTTTACAACTCTACGACAGAACTGTTGGATGAATGACATGAGTATGATACGAGAGATCAATCTTTGAGTCTTCGCAGAGTGAAACAGGCTAGAAGAGGTTACACACGTTGCCTCAAAAAGGCAGTTGATCATGAGCAGGCCGAGAAACACAATTTTTCGCGAGCGTTTCGGAGGATATGGCTGGAGGAATGGCAATGAAGAGGAAACGAGAATTAGAATGCACCGCTCCCCTCAAATGAAAATATTTTCATTTAAGCCGCGTGTTTGTTGGCTTCTCCCGATAAAAATGTCAATGCCCAATGCCCATGATGCTCCTGCCTAATATAATTTGATATCAACAATCATGGTTCCAATGCCTTCTCAGGCTTGGGCCAAACGAGGAGGAGTTTCAGTTAGAAAGCACCAAGACATCATGTACACACGGTTTTTTTTCACCAGAATTTCTGGATTTTTGGAGTCGCGCTTTCCAGTTTCCAGTTCTTGGTCGAGCGAACGGTCAATTCAATGCTGTCTTTGAAGTCTGTTATTGGATTTACTGGTGAGCAGACACGTCCAATCGCACATTTTACGCCTTGTCCCAAATACTACTAACTGCGCACCCTTCTATCTCATCTCAGGATCCGTGGGTGGTGCACTTCATTACACACCCTGCGGCAAATTTGTAATCTTTCCACTGGGATCGGTGGTAGTTCTAAGGGCGTTGGCATCTAAAAGACAATTCTTTCTTGACGCGGATATTGATAAAAAGGTTACATGCGTTGCTATCAGCAAAGATGGGGCTTATCTCGCAAGTGGACATGAAACCGCGGCTGCGTTCAAAGCAGAAGTAGTTATTTGGGACCTCACCAAAGCCACAGAGAACTACTTGAATGATATTACGTCATCAAAGGAGTGCATGCTGCATGTCCTATCTCAGCATTATAAGAAGGTACAATCCGTAGACTTCAACTGCAATGGCCAATTCTTGACTACTTTGGGTGGTCAAGATGACAATGACTTGGTAGTTTGGAACGTTCGCACAGGCGTGGCCATTTGTGGTAGCCGTGCATCGACTGACTTCTCGCATTGTATCAAATGGCTCAATAAACGTAATGATCGATTCGTCACTTGTGGTAACTGCCATCTTCGTGTATGGCAAGTTGACGTGTCCACACCAAAACTCCATCCTATCGATGTTACAATGGGATCTATTCGTAGAGTAATGCAATGCCTCTGTATCTCTGAGGACGACGCCTACGCCTTTGCCGGCAATAAGACTGGGGAGGTGATCAAATTCAATATCGAGAGAGACGAGATCAAGCCATTCAATGAACCAGAGATTAACCATCCCAGTATGATGGTCTATAGCCAAGATCGCTTTTCAAAGGGAGTGAAATCGATCGCATGTGTTGTGAATCCCAACACCGGGAACACAAATGTAATTGCGGGGGCAGGCGATGGAACCGTGCAGCTCCTAAATCCAAACCTCCAGAGATTCCCAACTCATATTGAAGAGCTTCACGGTGCAGTGATGAGTATCGCAATGCATCCCGACGGAAAGAGTTTTCTGGCTGGCACTGAATTCTCTCAGAGATACAGCATCGACGTTTCTACATTTGCCAAGGAGCTGCGTGAGACTTGTCATTTTGGAGAGATACATGACGTTCGATTTCCTCACAAGAGTTCGGATATATTTGTCACTGCATCAGAGCAGGATATTCGCGTATGGAGTGCACCAAAAAAGAGGGAGTTGCTTCGAATCAATGTCCCCAACTTGACTTGCTATGCAGTAGATATAACACCATCGGGAGAGAACATAGTATCTGGTTGGTCAGATGGCAAAATTCGTTCCTTTTTTCCTGAAAGTGGCAAGTTGCAGTTTATGATTCCAGACGCTCACAGTGAAGGCGTCAAGTCACTTGCCATATCTAACCAAGATAGTGACAACAAAGTGTGGCACCTCGTGAGTGGAGGGAAGGATGGACGAGTTAGATTCTGGAAAATAAACGAGAAGCACCAAACAATGGTCCATTCAATGAAAGAGCACCGCGGTGAAGTCAATGCATTGGTTTGCAACAAAGATGGAAGTCAAGTTGCATCTGCGTCATCTGATGGGAGCTGCATCATTTGGGATTTGAAGAAGGGTGTTCGTATCCACGCCTTGTATGAACCTACAGTTTTCAATGCAGTTAGATATCACCCAGATGAAAGTCAATACTTGACTGGGAGTGCGAACAATAAGATTGGATGCTGGGATGCATATGATGGATCTCCAATTCGATTCATAAATGGAGGAGAAGCCGGTATAACATGTATAGATATCCAGTCGAATGGAACCTACTTTGTCAGTGGGGGTGCTGATAAAAAAGTCAATGTTTGGCATTATGACGATGGAAAGATTGTTGGTTCTGGGAAGGGCCACAGTGGCAAGATTAACAAGGTGACATTTAGTCCCGACCAAACAAATGTTGTTTCTGTAGGTTCAGAAGGCGGAATATTTATATGGGGCTTTGCTCCCATCCAAATTTGAAGAATACAACAATGTGAATGTATTCCTGCTAATTGCAGTGCATCATTTTAACCTCTAATGTAATCTTACAAAAATAGGCGTACATTAATCTGATTTATATCATAAAGAAATCCTAAACAAACTCCTCAGACAGTCTTTATGGCAAATATGAAGGAAGTTTTGAAATTGATGGAGCCATGCTTGGCTGGCTGCCTGGGTCTGTGCTTGCAACCACCAAGAAGACAAGGTCGTCTCTTTCGTTGAGACCTCCTTCAGTGCAACTACTTGCATTTCCCATGTGCCTCAAGCTCACACTGACAGCTTGTACTTCACCAACAGGAATTGTATAATCCATCATCAGGTCTTGAACCCCTCCTCCAGGCGGTTGCAGTGTACCAAGATACTGCCATTCTGGACTGGAGGCGTAGCTGGCGAAGTGAAAGTCAGCATAATCCTCTGATCCATCATTATAGGCGTATATGGTAGCCACGATGGTAGCATTATTACCAGCTTCCAAGTCCAATCCTTGTCCCAAACCATCAATACTGCCAGACCGAACTATTATCTTGTCAATTGACTCGTCTCTGTGGAATCTGCCGTAGTTCCCATCAATGCAACCGTCAATAGTGTTGGAACGATTTGATTCGTTACCACCCTGCATGGTACCGCGGCCATTCAATAGCTCCATTGAGGAGCATTCACTTCCAACTGACGCACAATATGGAGCTCCGAATAGTTCACTGTAATCCGCAGATCGCTTTGTTGAAATATTGTAGGTAACACTCCCGACCCTAATGTATTAAAAGAGTCAAATTAATATCATGCTTGACATGAGTTGTTGCTTAACAACAAGACAAAACACTCACCAGGCAATATCATCACTACCATCAGCGCCAAAAAGGCCTCCTCCTGAATTGACATAGCGTGACGGACCCATAATTGTTACGATACCATCTTGTGTGTTGTTTCTGTGCCCCCCTGCGACTATTCTACCAGTGGACCCAACATAAAAGGCTAAAGACGAACCAGCCCTCACATCAATGTTGTCAATGTCCAAAGTAACAGTAGAGTTATCTGACAAAAGCAGCAAATTTTATAATGCACCAATTGAGTTCACACTACTATGCATTGTTCAAAAAATACATTTTGTCAACAGTTTATACTCACCCGAGACTGCAAAACTGTTGGTATACACTCGAGTCCATTGACTGGGGTCAGTGACCTTGTCTGAGTAGTTTCCAGGCGCCATATAAACAACTACATAGTTTGTTCCATTTGAAAGCTGTACTTTTAGGCTCTCAATGGTTATGTCTTGAGATGATGTCACATCAAACATCACTCCCTTTGGATAGTAGCATTCAGTACATGGTAGAGTATCAAGAGTGGATAAATTACAGTCGTTGCATTCAGGCGTGTCGCTTAAGTCGCAGACAAGGTTGCCGCAGCATTCTTCCTGCAAAATATGGGAGCAGCGGCCTGATATGCAAGTGCTCGAAGCACAACCAGTAGTACCACAATCTGAATCTCTTGAGCATCCACTCGGAGGGATATTGTCCTGCAGTGTAAGTATAAGCAAATTAGTCGGGCATTTAGATAACAATTGATTGAAGGCGCAACTTCCATTATCATGAATCATTGAAAATTATATCAAGGCGACGTTTTCACTTACATCATTCTGATAACAGAACCAACCTGAATCGCCAGAAACAGCCGTGATTGTGCCCAAGCCTACCTCTCCTAGACTAAGCTTTGAATGCGGTGGGTTGTACATACCAATTACTATTGGAATGCCGTCATTAAATAAACAATAGCACTTGTTCACTTCTCCTGATGGGTCACTATAGAAGTCAAATGCAATAAGGTGGACGGGATTTTGCATACACCAACTTGCACAGTCATTTGCAGTGAGATTGACCGAGGCATCCTCTAGCCTGACATATGAAAAATATTTTCCATAGAAGTCAAGACACCACCCCTCAGTATTACTGACTCTCGAAAAAGATGTAGTGGGGTTGAATGACAACGGGATGGTACTAAGACCACAAGTGTCATTCAATGATTGAGACTCTACAACAGAACCTTCGTCATCTAGTAAAGTGACAGTGCCATTAGAAAGGCGACACGAGCTGTCATCACTATCAAGTGATTCTAGACCTAAATAACCACCATAAGTCAACGAATGATTGATTGGATCCATGTAACTGATTGTGAGAACCACACTATCAATCAAATATAATCCACCTAAATCAACTTCCCAATATGCACCTAGACCTTTGGTCAGTGAAAAAGATGTATCATTTCCATCTATTGCATTAGAGGCGGGGTACTCAGTTAAATAATCAGAAGACTGAATTGCAATGCCTTCAAATGCTACATTGAAATCAGAGGAAAAAGCTTGAACATTGTAAAGTTGAATAGCTTCCCCGCCAAAAGAATTGATTCTAATAGTCCTCACAAGTAAGTCAATGGATACATTTTGAATCATTGACGGGGATGCGCTGGGAGACACCGACGGGGATGCTGAAGGCGACGCGCTGGGGCTGGCACTGGGGCTGGCGCTAGG
>JALLPH010001314.1:0-12743 GCA_036939855.1 Cyclotella choctawhatcheeana
TAACAAGCAACGTTGTAAAGGGAATGATTGAGTAAAAACCCATTCCCTTTACACCAAGTTCTACGGTACCATAGGTTGTTTTTCGGGCGGGGGCTAGCTTTCCCGCTCTTTTGCTCCTCTCTCCGATTGATTCGCTACGCTACTTCGCTACCAGGAGACCCAACCTCCAAGATCATTGAATCATTGAGGCTTGAGACCTTCCTCCGTTTATTGATAGATTATATCCATATCGATTCTCCTTCTTCCGACATGAGTCCCAGCGGTCACTCGCAAAATATCCTTGTTGTCATAACTTTGCTCAAATTAGCTGCTGTTGTGAATGCATCGTCATCAACTGCATCTAGTAGCAGACGGAGTGTATACAATGAAACTCCAGAATCAACGTCTCCTCTACGACATTACGGATCATCTAACATTGCACACATACAGCACGCAAATTGGAAGACAAAACGACGGCAGTTGCAAAAAGCAGGCAGAAAGTTGTTAGAAGGAGACGATGATGAATTGTTCTTTGATAGTAATGGGATGCCCATTCAGCGTGATGACGATGACGACATTGGAGAAATTCAGCCTTCGGCTGCTGAACCTAAAGAGAGTACTGCTACCCAAAACAACAGCACGAAATCTGAATTCGTGCCTGAGATGAACGTGGACTCGGAACAATCACCGAGTCGAAATGATAATGTTCAAAATGTGCCATTGGCGAATCAATCAATCATAAACAATAAACTATTCAACAATACACAACATCACCCCATTGATCAACCAGCAGACACAATCTTAGATGACATACTCCGCGGTTTTTCGTTTGCATCACTATTTTGCATCTGCCTAATATGTCTCTACAAACTGTGCCGATACTCATGCATACGCTGTGGATTCCTCCCAGACGATCGATTAGTCGAGGCACGATGGAAATTATATCAGTTGAAACACAAACGTGCATATAAGCATGTCCCTACCACTATGGATGCACGAAGTTTAGGCAAATGGTTCCATCAAAGGGATCAGATGCTACCAGATGGGGGGATATGGGACAGTACAGCGGAGAGAAGTGTTGGGAGTTGGGATAAGGAGAGTTCAGGTGGATTGGATTTTGATGAGGGCTTACAAATGTCTCATTTTGATAAAGATGATGCTTCCGATGTTACTGAATTAGAGTATGGAGAGGGAGATGAACTGGAAGATAAGAGCCATGATGAAAGATTGTTTGATATGGAGGATGGTGGTGCTGCTTTAAAGAAGCAGGCTAAAAAGTTTTTCGGTGGAACAAAAAAGCTCTTTAAGAACAAGATCCAACAAAAAAAAGATAACATCGCCGCAAACAAAGATTCAGTTACAAATCAAGTGTCCTGCGAAACAGACACAAAGAACACTGTTTCGGATGATGCCTTCTTTGAAGCACTGAAGCCTCCATCAAGTAGCATGGGTGCTGATGGATTTTCTTTAGCACAAGCCAATGACACTCAAAATGACGCTGCACAACATTTCTCGCGGCAACAAAATGATCCAGTAATACCAAACGACAATTCGATACAAAGCCGTGCTAATGATTGCATCAGCAATGAAGAATTCAATGACAGTATGCTTCTGGATGACAGAGGATATGATGTAGAATCTGACCTATTGGGTCTGCGTTCTGATTCGCCTCCACCATTAGATTTAGAAGAGATAGAAAAGAAGATGCTAGAAAATATGGAGAATGCTAAAAGCTATTATTAGACAACTTAAAGCATCCTTGTATTCTTAATTATTATAGCCATTATACACGTTCCACAGCAAATAGCTTTACGAGAAGAAATCATCTGAAGCACCACTGCCAACAGACTCCTTACGCTGTAAAGGTTGTTCACCACTCAAATTCACGAGAACATCAGTAACTGAAGATGCATCATCCACATAAAATGAAGCATTGGTTGGCTTTTTGCCAACAGCAACATTAAATGCAAATGTATTCTGGTTCTCTGCTGAAAATTTTGCAACAGACTGAAGACAAAGAAGTAGTGAGTACATGATGAATAGTGGGCATGACACTAAAAGATATGTTGCTTACAGTGAACATCTTTTCATCTGCAATGTCATCACCCATGCAGAGCACAAAATCTACATCTCCAGTTTGAGCATTAACGTCATCCAAAATTCTCTTCACGATGTGTCCTTTATTAAGTTTGCGAGGGACAACCTCAACGATACCCTTTAATGCAACAAACCTAACATCAAACTCAGCAAGAGCCTCAGTTAGCTCTTTTACCAAATGAGTACTCTGAATCGATCCCCACTCTGGATCGCAAGAGTAGTAGGACCATCCGATACTAGAATGTGTGAGTTTAACGAAGGATCCATTTGTTCTTGCAGTGAATTTGGAGATGATGGGCATAGCAGTCTGCGATCAAGCAAAAATGTGTATTTTGATGAGCAAAAGAAACTTTTTGGCCACAAATCCAAATGGAACAAGACGGCGTACCTTTTGAACAGCTTGCCAGTCAACACCAAAATTAAGGTATGTCCACTTTCCCTGCGAGCCAGGATCTGCAAAGCATGCCCCGTTACTTGCAGCAAGCCCAAGCCCAGCAATATCCCCAACAGCTGCCTCTAAATTTGGTTGTGTGTCTCCAGAAACAACATAAACGACATTGTTCGGATCCTGACACAGCTTTCCAAGGGCCTTTGACGCAATCGCTGATGGTTTGAAGCCTGACGTCCCAAGAATCTCTCGCTTCAGATATTTTGTAGGAGGCTCTTTCACAACCAATGTTCCATTGAAATCAATTATTATGACTCTCCTCTTTGACATCTTATAGGCAGACTCAAGTGATCTAAGTTCAAGCTTTTCAATTGCTAACATATCAAGAGACTCAGCAGGATTACCTAGCAAAGCTTCCCTGTTGCTAGGATCTTTCTGCGTAGCGTCATTTAAATCTCTCAAAACGTTTCTCGTCCACATGCCGGATGGAGAATTTGACACAAAATCAATATCACGGCCTCTCCTGGCGTCACGTTCATCAGATGACATTGACAGCGCAGAATCAATTATACTCACACTCATTTGAACGTCCCACGGGTTCACTCGGAGAGCGCCATTGAGAATTGAGCTGACAGCGGAAAATTCTGATGCAATAACAACACCTGGAGTAGCCGGTTCCTTCCGTGCATACACAAATTCAAGAGGGCATAAATTCAGCCCTTCTCGTACAGGCATGTGCATCATCACTTGAGATGATGTCCATATGGCAAGTCTTTGATCAATTGGAAGGACACTTCCAACTTGTTCCTCATAATCAATGACTACGGTGCAGTAAACAAGAGTAAGGTTGAGAGGCAGAATTGTTCAAGCGTATCATTGCTTTTTTGCCTAGAGGCTCACCTTCTTCTCCAAATCTTGCTTTGATCCTCTGAACCAAAGCTCGCACCTCACGAAGTGTGTCAGCCTCGTCAACACGTCGGTTTCCGGGTATTAAACAACGCTGCAACAAAACTACCTTCGGCTGCCACACAGGATAATCAGTAAGTAAGCGCTCAAATGCCAGTAGTTTTAGACTGACACCCGAAAGACGCTGGGCAACATCAATACCAGCGATTATCGTTTTTCCGTCATGCTTCTTTTGCAAAGCCGCGGCATCCTCTTTGACGCTCGGAAACTCAAGCAATGCATCCATGATGTCAGTTTCAACGCTGACATTGCTAATAGTAACTACAACCTTTGTCCCGCGGTACCTCACTCCTATGAGACCGCCAACCAAACTCTCGTGACTGAGACCCAAAATACGTTTTGCGGCATTTAGAAAGTGACGCGCATGATCAAAGGCATGGAACCCAATCACATCGGCACCCAATACGCCTTCCAACAATCTCTCTCCGTGCTCCAACTCGCGAAACACTTGACTGGTCGGGAAAGGAACATGGAAGAACATGACTATTTTCACAGGTTCTACTTTGTTGGACTGATTCGCGGTAAGATCAGTAGCAACATTCTCGTGGCGGGCTTCGCGTAGCATGTGGGGTAAGAGTGCCAAATGATAATCGTGGACCCAGACAATATCTGATCCCGAGACAAGGCTTGCTACTATTTCGGTGAACGTGCTGTTAACAGTTTGATATGCCGTCCACCATTTATCCAAACGGCGCTGCATGTAAACAAATAACATGTGGTGAGATGTGATACACCAAAAGTGTTTATGAAACAACGACAACACATCCTCACCTGATCCCAATCACTCTTCAACTTCTCACCACCATCGCCTCTACCCCCCGGGCTCGGGGGTGCATTGAAACTCCCACTCCTTTTCCTCTCGCTCGCCTCCGCAGCCGCCAATGCACAAGCCTGCACAGGATCGGCTCTCGTATTCCGCTGCCTTTGCCCCCACCCGTTCGTGGCCAAATCCAACAAATCGACGTTATGAAAACTGGGCCACAAGACCTGCTTACAAAATCCGAGGTACATGAATTCAATCACACTTTCGTACTTGGCATCCGTAAAGAATACGGGGATGCAATCCATACCCCGTAAAACAGCACGAATGGCCCGTTGTTCGTTCTCGTCTTTTAATAGCTCTTGCGGAATATTGGATACGGTGCCCACCCAATAAGTCTGACGCGTGGAGGTAATACTCTGAATTTCGCTTTTGGCAATCAACGATTCGGACCAACAGGCGGTCCATTCGTTCGTGGCTGAATTCTTGGATAGAATCACGGGGAGATGATAGCATACAATGTAGATGGATTCGCGTCGTCCAGCCGAGTCTGTGGCATCCATGGGGTCGTCATCTTCATTCTCCTGATGTTTACTATCGGTAGCAGTATCGCTAGTTAGAGTCTTTTCTGTCATGACAACATCCTCTACATCATTTGTATTCTTGATACTGTCCCAATACAATTGAAACGATGGATCCGAGGCACAATTCCAGGTATCAACGATAACTTCCTCGTCATCCGCATCATTGGGATTGTCATGATTATTTAAAACCCGCGTCCGATACGGCAAAGCACTAATCTGCTCCGGTGTCATGACCGCATTACGCTGTCGTTGTTGTTCTCCCGACACAAAGGACGAGAAGGAGGCAGTACTCACGGGAGCACTTATGGGTTCGGTAAGTTCCGTATCATCTTCGTACGAAGATGACGTTGGTGGTAATTGAACTGGATTCCCCATGGCGTCAAACACGCTCGGGAATCGTTCATGTCCCTTTTTCTTCCCCCCCTCGCTGGAGGCTTCGCCCGCCGTAGTTGTTGTTGTTGATGCATTGTTGTTATCATTGTGAAAATCAGCGGGATTCTCGTACAGCACCGGAGGCAGCTCCACCATCCCATCTTCTCCATCACCGTTATCATTCTCGCTCTTGATGGTATCTAAAAAGGTCCAATCAATGGTAGCCCCCGGTGTCACTGCCACATAACGATAATGATGCCGTAGCAAAGATGATGACGACGACGATGATGTTTTCCCCTCTGCTTTGTCCATCACGATCCCATCGTCGACAATGACCACGGGTCGTTCCGTCTTCCATATGGGATAGGTCTCCGGCGTAGTGAACAGTTCTACCGTATTGCGTAGTAATCGATTGTAGTTTTGAGAGTGGTCGTTAAGATTGCCGCCGTTGGCAGTGGTGGTTGATTCGGCCGTATCGTAGGATTGAAAGACTTGAAGGGACCGATCGTCGGCATCGTCGTGATTGTCGTTGATGGCTGTCTCGTGGTTGGAGGGCGGGGGACGGATGGTGGATGTGACGCGGAGGGTGGTGCCGTGGGGGAGGGGGGCGGAGATGGTGAAATGTAGACGATGGATGCGGCCTTGATGACGTTGGTTGGTCATGATAGACATGTGTTTGTTGCTGTTATGTTGTGTATGAATAAATATGTGTGCTGTATTTTAAGTATCAATAGCCTGATGCTGTCGTCTTTATCAACATGATGTTACGCAATAAATCTAGATTAATGCATCTGGCGGTGTGTTTGCAGATCGATCGCATCAAGATGATAGAGTACCTAATGTCGAAGATCACGTGATTCCTCACTCACACGCACACGCACTCACCGGCGTCAAGCGTGTCAAGAGGCCCACGAGGCATTATTGTTGGATCTATTCAAGCCCACTTTAGCCCACGAATTTCATGCCCGCCCCGCCCAGCCCGCCCGCCGCGCCCGGGCCACCACATTCACATCTGGGATTGGGCACAACACACAACGCCAACACCAACGCCCAACGCCTCTTCAATCTTCATAGCTCTTCCTGGTCTGCATTACATATATTATTTCATCAACTAAACAATATCAACAACAATGCCGCGAGCATCCGAACTCGAGGAATTCGGCCTCGAAGTCGAATCCGAACATCACGCCCTCGTTTCTTCTTCCGGTAACAACAACAGCCAACAACGCAGACAACAACCCCTCGAACTATCCTCCACGCCCACCAAGGCACAACTCTCCATACTCCAATCGACCAACACACCACGTCCATCCCTTCTCAGCAAACCCTCCATGCTGAAGTGGGCATTGGTGGTATTGGCATTGGCATTCATCGTGTTTATGAATATAGGTCAGGAGCAGCATGAGGATACCGTTCGATTTGGGGAGCAGGAGAGTATGGAAGAGTTGGAGGCCAAGGCTTTGGAGGAACGGATGGGTGATTGGGTAGAGAGTGGTGATGAGGGTGGAGCTGGTAATGTTAGCTCGGAATATCGTGTCTTTGGTGACGATGAGAAGATTAAGAAAAAGAAGAATGAGTCTACCGAGACGAAGAAGAAAGAAAAGCATGAGTCTACCGAAACGAAGAAGAACGTAATGAATGAGGGAGGGGGACATCAGGCCGATAATAAACCGTATGTAGAAAAGAGTCATGATGAAGAAGACGACGCTAAAGACAATGCTGATGAACAAGAAGATGCTAAAGACAATACTGATCAGACGGAGACAAAGCAACAACAAGATTTTGCGTCATCGGATGGTGGTAAAACAAATGACTCTGCCGAATCAAAAGACGAAGATAAACAAACAACAGCAGCAAAAGCAACCATCAAGGGCGAATTCACATCTCAACACGTATCAGCCACCCGCAAGGCAGCTCAAGAACTCATCACCATGCTGGAAACCTACTACTACGGATCCGAAACCATGACCAACATGCTACTCAAATCATGGGTGGGAGCGTGGAATTTCGACATTGCTGCCTTGGACGAGGCGGATGAAATGATACAAAAAATAGTGGATACCATGATACGTGCCCTGGTTACCAAAGATCAACGCGAGTTCATTATTGGCACCATCGGTTCGAGTGTGGCCGCCGGTCACGACAATTGCAATTACGACTCGTACGAGAATCAACTGCAACGCACATTGAGTCCCGTGTGGGAAGCCGCCGATATGAAATTTACCGTACAGAATGCCGGCGAGGGGGGCGGCTGTGGTGATTCCTTTGCCAATCAGGTGTACTGTATTAAGCAGAATGTATCGCCCAAGATCGATATTGCGCATTATACATGGTCTTACTTCGAGGTGGGGGATCAAGAGGGTGCTTGGATTGCACGAGAAAATTTAATTCGGTGGACGCAAATGATGCCAAGGCAGCCGCCTGTGCATGTAATTAATGTTGAGGGTGGGTCGGAAGCTAATGATGTTGAAAAAGAAATGCAGAAATACTATGCTAAATATGGCTACAATGCATTTTATATGAGATATGCCCTACGCCAAGGCGGCCATGATTATGATACCGAAGCTAAGAATGGTATAGATCGATTTGGGTGGGGCTATGTTGGAGATGGATATCACAATACTACACGGTATGGAGAGCTTGTGAAAGATGATGAAAGAAGGGACAGTTTAGGAGTTGTGTTGAGGAATTGGGTGAGTTGAATGTATGACCATGCACATGTACGCTTCTTTTCATTACATACACCTCACTGCGCCTTTGATGTATTTAGCATCCTGGACCTTTGGGTTTCCAGTTGGTCTCTGATGCCTTTGCAATGGTTTATTCAAAAGCAATATTACTAGCTTTAGATATTATAGAAGAAAATATTGCCAGAGAGCATGATCTGGATGACATGTGGGGGGCTTCGAAACGAAAAATTGTTTTGAAAAAGGCGCTACCGGAACCATTACACTGCAACCCCGAGTATTGTGTTGTTGATGAGGCACCAGGTTGTATTAACTATGAACTACCAACCTATGGTGTTTGGGGACCAAGAGTTGAAGATCCAAACGATGAATTGAATCCTCATAAGGGTCAAGTACAGAATTGGGAAGTTTGGTATGAGCCAAGAGACTTTTGGCATTTAGTTGCCAAGGAAGAAGTAGTATATTTCCAAGACCGAGATGACAAAGAGATATGTAAGCATTTAGATAACTGTGCTGGACTTTCAGCTGAATCTTCAGAGAATGGCATGGTTGTTTTTCGTCTACCCAAGATGGAGTAAGTGTTTTTGAGAGAAATGTAAAAATGATGTCAGCGTGTCACTCACATTGTTTCTTTACCAGAGTCGGACTGGTAGCAATTTGCGGTTGTTGCGGAAAAGACGTCGCAACTCCCATGTTTCTAGAAAATGAGAACATAGAAGTTAGATATAACGGTGCACTGCTGGATAGATCGAGCTGGGATTTATTTCCAAATGAGAAATGCGGTAAGTGTCTTTGTTCATTGGATTGTGCATTCTCACGTGACAGTTCCTTAAAGACTCTTTTGCACTGCTCCAATAGCTCGGTTATTGAAGAGATTTCCAACAGAAGGATCCGCTGCTCAGACACCAACTGGACACGCTTATTTGTCAGTGAAAGCTCTTGATGGTTTGGAGACTCCAGTTAGAATCAGTCACGTGATAACCTTATAATGTCATTTAAAGTCATGGCAACAAACATAGAATAAATTATTTCTGTTTATACTATACATCAGTACCACATGGGCTGTTGCTCAAGATCTCACGGGTAGGCTGATTTGCTTTTCTACTATCATGTAATCTGACCCAGTCTTTGACTTCTCTTCTTGGCTCTGCTCAATAATTGACAAAGGCACGCCAGCCAAACTAGATAGCACATGGGGATACCACAGGTGATATGCTATCAATCCCGAAATACTGCCAATAATTGATCCAGCAATTATATCAGATGGATGATGCCAGTTGTCAACGAGCCTACTGGTTGCACACCAGAACGAAAAAAGCAATGGCAGAAACGAAAAAAGCACCCCGAATTTGTATTTGATAAGTGGATATTGTGTCCCAACCTTTCCCAAGCCTACACGCCCAAGAAAGAACAGAACCAATGCCATCATACCGCAAAAACTGAGTGAAGAATGACCTGAAGGAAAGCTCATTCTAGCCTCCATCTCCATTTCTTCACCATTACTACATTGCAAAGTTGCTTTATCAAAACCACACATTGCATAAAAGTTTGGTCGAAGTCTCCCTACGTAGAATTTGAATACTTGAGTGACAAACTCTGATATTCCAATTGCCGTTAAGAGTGTACAAACTCCAGCATGTAAATTGTGAAGGGGGTTGTTATTCGGGATTGCGGACACAGCAAGAGGAAGGACTACACCAATAATCGCTACGATTGCCAGTGGAGCCCAAAGTGATAAGAAGTAAAGGCGAGCAGCTGTATGAAAGATGATTGTAATAGATTATAGGAAATATGGCAACAAGGTACAAAAATGAACATGACAAACAAGCTCTTACACGGAAATGTAACATCAGACTTTGGAATCAATTCATTGGCCAGACCCAAATCCAACAACACATCTCCATTGTTTGTAATCTGATATGGAATTGGTCTCCACGTCAATCCACCCATTAAGGCAAGACCCAAGCCTTTGGTCCATGTACTCCCACAAAAAAGGTGAGGAAACTGATTCCAAATCCTCGCAAAATTGACCAGGACATATCATTATAAACAGATGATACGATCTCTGCTGGGGTACGTGCACGTATGAGAGTTTGATGTGCCTGCTCGCTGACAAGAGATGCGAAGGATGAATCTCGACGAACACGCTTCGAGTTGTCATAGTTTGATGAAAGCACGCTGTTGCTTTCGTTGTTGTCGCCAACATTTATGGTGATAGAGGGATCCATTTCACTTGAGTCGCTGGGGCTTTGGTAGGATATTTCAGAGTTGTTCATGGATGAGATGCGACGTTGGGTAATGTTCATGGGTGTGGTAGTGGTAAGCCCATCCCAACAAAAACATAAAATGGACGTGCGTGGGGGGAGTATGGTAGAATGGTACCATATGGTAGCTAGGGAGGTGTTGGTTCGTTTCTTCGCTGCGTGGACACCGTACACTGTGCGCAATCTGAATCTGCAATGCGATGCCCCAACAGGTATTTTTTAGATTGATTAATATCGCAACTTGGGTACGTCCAATAGAAAACAGTTCGGAGATTACCATATTGTCGTCTAGATAATCTGTTGTTGATTGAAATTACAAATTACTACTTCCGTCAATCCATTTACATCGATGTTGGGAGGTCACAAAAAGCCATACATAAATCATATATGACAACAACACAAATATTTCCTTCTGGGTACAATCCTCACTTCTGTTGCAATCATTTTTAAGCCAAATAATATACAACACAGCCTAATCCTAAAATAAGTGTGGCAGCACCACGAAGAGCAGCACTGTTGCCCAGTTCCTCTTGTACTGGGGCAGCTTCGGTATATTGAGGGCTCATGCTCATCTCTTCGTCGTCATCATAATATTCCTCTTCTTCTTCTTCTACTGCCTCGGTTGAATTTGTAGTGATTTCCTCCTCTGAAGGTGTTGTGGTTGTAGACACAGCGGCCTCAGTGGCTTTGGTGGTTTCAGTTTCGGCTACAGTGGTGGTTTCAGTTTCGGCTACAGTGGTGGTTTCAGTTTCGGCTACAGTGGTGGTCTCGTCCATTGCGGTAGAACTAGTTTCGGTGACATTAGAAGCGTCGTCGTCATCCAAGACTTCAGTGGCTGTCGTGGTTTCAGCTACAGTGGTGGTCTCGTCCATTACCGTAGAACTAGTTTCGGTGACATTAGAAGCGTCGTCGTCATCCACGACTTCAGTAGGTGCATATGTAATTTCTGCCTCTTCTCCTTCTGTTGGCACGGCAGTAATATCCTCTCCTTCAGTTGGTACGGCAGTAAAATCCTCTCCAGCTGTTGGTACAGCAGTAGTATCCTCTACACTTGGGGTTGGGGCATAAGTTTCGACCACTGTGGGAGAGTAGGTCGGCTGCTCTTGAGCTGCCACGAATTGAACAAGGAGCAAAGTCAATGCTGATGTTGATACCTTCATTGTAACTCGGATTGGATCAATATGGAAAAATAAAGGGTTTCAGTTATCCCCCAATGCTGCTTATCAACCGGAAGGAGTGTTTTCCCCATGCATCATCATCTATTGGCTGTGGTGGTAGTAGGTGTTGTCTTGTTGCGCGCGCGCGGCTTGTCTGAATCTCCTTGAGAAAAAATGACGCCAAGATTGGCACGAACACAGAGAAATAATAATTTGAATTGAAATTGGACTGCTGAACTTTGAATTTTTTAGGCTTAAATAATTGCTTCCAATCTTTGGAGTGCCATCCCGAATCTGCCCACCATCCACCATGGCTTTCTTCTCCCAGACGCACAACCCTCAATCCGCTCTTAAATCAAGGGCTTTTCAATGAGAGCGATGAACTGACACATCATGAACGGATTGTCTGCAGCTCTACTAATGTGAGGTAAGTAAGATTAACATTGTCTTGACAGTACTTTTAATTGATAGTTATGCACACCAATTTTCAACAACTCTCGTGCATCTCGAAATTGCAATGAAGGTCTACACAAAAACCCTTTCCTTGATACTGGTTCAATCTGTAAGAGCCGAAGATCCGTCATACTTTCCAACTGTGGTGTGGGACGATTATGACGATGATGTGGCAGGTTCCTCCAATCTCGGGATCGAAAGCAATGTAACCGTGTGGCCAACATATTATAGTCCTGGTCCTGACTACTATTACGATGATGAAACAGATGATTATGCCTACTATTACGACGACGAAGCAGATTACGCTGACGAAACAAATGATTATTACAACGAAACAGATGATTTTTCATATTCTAACCACACCCATGATGATTATTCTTATGAGAAGGAATTGGACAGATACGACAGTTCATCTATCACAGAAGTCCATGTTGTAGGTGATCATGATTCAAATCTAAACGGCAGTTCTGCTTTCACTGCCGCTGCCTCGATCAGCGAAAGTAACAGTAATTCGGAGCGTAAATTCATAAGACTAGCTGCGCTTGCTCCTCTTGCGGCCATAGTCTACATGCTCTGAGTTTAGGGGCTCGATAACACTAGATTCGGCTGGTTGTTCTATGAGAACTAGAGTATTAACCGAAACAAATGCTTTTGACCTCTCTAGAGAAAATAAGAGTTTATGAAATAAGTAGTAGCACCTGCCAATACCGCCTTTAATTAAGTATCAGAGGGGACACACAGTGTATGTCAGATACATCATGATGTCTATTATCTTGAATCATCTCTCTCTGTGATCGTAACTTGATCGTAATCTTGTGTTGTGATCGTGCAAGAGAGATTGGACGCAATAATTTCAATTATTTAAGCCTTCGATGAAAATTTAAGTTTATTCAAATTTTTCTCTCTATCGAAATCTTCTGACATTGGTTCTCTCCTCGAGGCGAGATTCATTGGAAGATGATAGATTCATTGGAGAGATTCAATACTACAAATTTCAGTACGCTTGAATTTTTTACCCCGAAGTTGAAAGAAATGA
>JALLPH010001315.1:0-10852 GCA_036939855.1 Cyclotella choctawhatcheeana
GCATCTCTATTGGATTAGACCCAGACACCAATTATTACATCTCCTCTAATCGAAGGTTGACAAGAAACGGTTTCCAAAGGGTGCAGAATATTGAAGTTTTGGTTGACGAAATGGAAGTAGCAATTTCAGGCAGAGTCGAAGCTAAAATTGATGCATCATTATTTGGCGACCTTGGCAAGGCTTCCCTTACCATTCAAATAAGTGACATTAACAACTTGATTCAAGGAAAAAGTGGCGCTGTTGCTATATACTACGAAGTCTCTCGTATCCAAATACCATCATTGTTGGATATTTTGCTATTGGACCCTTTTTCTATTGTCAGTACAGTCGATATGTTATTCAAAACAGCAAATGATATGACTCTTGGGAGAAACGGGATTGTGACGAATTTTCGTGAGTTGGATTTGCTTATTTTTGATGTAACTACTTCTTGTTTTGTACTTACTCCGCTTTGGCTACCCAACAGCCGTGCCTATTATTGGAAATACCATTGCCAGAGAGTTCCGAGCTGGCTCAAGTGATAACTTTCTCGAAGTTGCTCGCAGAACTGTGAAAGGCACTCTTGATCAAATTCTGAACACGTATGAAATTGAAGATGATGGGAGTTCAACAGTTGCTGACCTTATCGCTGAAGTATTGACAGATTTCCTTGGCAATGATTTAGGCATCTTACTTGGCAATGTTACCGTGACATATTTTGAACACAACGGAACCGAGTCTTTGATACCACACAACAGTTACCCTTCCTCATCGATCTTCAGTGATGGCGTAGAAATTGAGAGTCTCATGTTTGAGATCCCTTTTGGGCAGACTATATACAGTACAACACTTCCTCCCCTGCAGTTTGAATTTGATAACGACAAGTTCCCACTTCAAATGAGCTTATTAGATGAAAATTCAGAGCTAAATCTTCAATGGAGTTTCAAGGTGAGTGAATACTGCAAGTCTTACCCCCTTTTTTTGCCATTCTATCACTCTAAGATTGGGCATATTTTGTGCTGGATTCCCCTAGCTTGCCTTTGGATTCGACACGAATGATGGATTCTTTCTGTACACTTACCGTGAGTATTATTTCATCAAAACCTAAAGTCCACAACCCTCACACACTGGGCTCTGACTCTTTCCATTTTCAGCACATGAGGATCCAGAACAGGAAGAGAGTGAATTTTTTATCCGCGCCGATCTCAACGTGCCTGTCAATTCATTGGATGCCAAGTTACTATATTTTCTTAATCTTAACCTCACTGACATCGATGTTGCCGTTGGAACAGGCATATTTCTCAACATTGACAAAGCTCACGGAATGAGAAAAGCTGACAATTCCAACTCTGTTCAATATGGTCGTCTATCACTAGATGATATAAGAAACAGAGTGCCAGTGAGGAAGGATTTGTTTGTGATCTGTGCAGCAGCAGCCGGTGGAATTACAGTCGACGATATAATTGCTGAGATGGACATACCAGTTCCTGGTCTCGAGAGTGTTGCTCCATGGATTCCAAAGCTTAATGTTGGCGGGGACAGTGAAAACCAGACAACAGCCCTTCAAGCCATAATTAAGAAAGAAATTTCAACGAAAAGAGGATCAAGAAGGTCTTTGGCATTGCAACCATTGGACAGACGCAGGCTTGAGGCATCTATACCTACAACTGCTCACCGAGGGCTTCGAATGCTGTGTTCAAATCAGGTACTAAACCTTGAAATAGATTGCCCCGTAGACACATCTGAGGGGGAATTTGCATGTGTTAAACTCTCTGACATTAGATTGGACATCAATAAAATCCAAGAGTTGGTAGAGCCTATCATAGCAAAGCTTGTGAATCCCCCTGATGATGATGCCATATTTGATACCATTGCTAAGCCTGTTTCATATTTAGATATGAATCTCGAAGGCTTGAGCTTGATATTCTCAAAAGGAGACGGCGATGAAGTTGAGGGTGTGAGTTGATATCCTCACCAGAATTGATTTATGACTATTCTACTCATTATACTACTGCTTTTTAATGCAAATTCAAAGGAAGTAACAATTCTTGACATAGCAGAGATTTTTGTAGGAGGGTCCACGGGAATATCAACTGTTCGTGTTATTTTGTCATTGTGGCGAGCAATGAGGACACTGGCAACACTATTCTCAGAATCAAATGATGAAGGCATTTTGGTTGCAGAAAGCTGTATATTCAAGCCGAAAAAAGATATAGAATGCGAAGGAGGTGCTTTGTGAGTCAAAATATGTCAATTGCTTCGGCAGCCTATTAGCGTTTTTGATGTCAAATATTTTTCCTGTTACCTCAGTGACTCTGCTGATGACGCAGAAAGATTTTTAGAACAACTTGCAAAAGAAATGGAGGAAGTATTTCCAACATATGATCTCAGTGGGCATAGAATAACAACAACCCTAACGCATCATCGTATGCTTACCGAAGGATGTTCTATCGCCTTTCTCAAACCAGACTGTGAAGGAAGTTGTTCGTCTTGTAGCGGCAAAAAGGCCAAGGAGAATTGCAAGAGGAAAAAAACGAGTTGCAAAGGATCTGCTTTAGATGGGCTTTCATTTCCATTTCTGTGAGTGTATCTTTTTCTGTTTTCCAATGATGTAGTGGCATTCACACTTACTCTTTTGCTTATTCAATATGCTCCAGGACTGACTTGGCAAGTATAGTAGGGCTCCTTGCCGGAGAAGATATTGAAATTATAGATTTTAAGCCACCTGAGATGACCTTCTCGTTCGAAAAAGATATCCCAATAACAGTCTGGACTCCTCCAAATATAAATATTGTTCTTGGCTTTGGCTTCTCGGCAACCCTTGAAATTGCACTTGTGAGTATTTTCAGTCCCATCTCTCTGGTTTCTCTATATCCTGACTGTTTGTCTCGGCTTTTGTTTTCTTGGAAATTTGTTCTTCAGGTACTTGACTCTAAAGGCATCAGGGAAGCTGTGCAAGAAAAAAAACCGATAAAGGCACTCAATTCATTTGCCATACGAGATATCATTGATGATGTTGACACTCCTCTAATCGTCATCACTGGATCGGTAACTATAGGTACGTTATCAACATCTCATACAATATTTGAGAGTAACATACCTTTAACATACATCTATCACATCATATCCCTTATCTTCATAAGGTGTCGAAGTATCTGTATTATTAGTTGATGTAGGTGCTAATGGTGGTCTCACCATTGCCGTAGGTGAGTTTGAGCTAAATCAATGCATAGCTCATTTCTTGATTCTTTCACTTCGCGCTCAAATATCATGCCTCTCTCATCAGAGATTGATCTATACGACCCCTTCCCTCTTACTTCCGGGGGTTTGGTGAGCTATGCTGAGAATTTGACTCTTCAGTCCGAAACTTTTTTTGATCACGGTTTTCTCTTTTATAGGTTCGGCCATACGAGCTGCTAACTCTCGGACCGTAAGCGAGAATCCTTTTGAAATCTAATCGTTGTTACCTCTTCATTATATCTCATCAAATTTTGTTCTACTATTTCTCACATAGGAACCCCTTTCATTGGTTTGAGATTGCTATTAAGGTAGGATAATAATGTGATATTTCAAAGAACATGTTTATTGTTTCGAGGTGCTCACCACGCTCAACTTTTTCCCAACCAGTTTTACTTAACCTTTTCGATATATATTGAACTAGTTGGGACATTTCGTTTAGAGTTACCCTTTGAATGGCAAGTTGGTCCACCTATTATGATCACACCAAAACCATTTGATAAAGTGGGAATAAAGAGTTCGTCCGGAATTGTGTCGCTGCAGTTGGATGGCCTTATCTGTGAACACAAAGGCGGATTTCTTGGCGTTGAAGGCAAGCAAATGATTATGAAATATTGTTTCATTCATAGCACTATCCAAATAACTTTTTTTCGTTTCTTGTTGTCCTTGCTGTTATTTCAGACATTCAATGCTGGGAAGCTGATGAGAGCCTAGCATATCCAAAAATCATGAGCTTCAAAGATATGACAAAGCTCACAGTTGCAGAAACAAATGATCTTGAACTGAAATGCATTGAATCTGAGACAGATGTGAGTCAGTGCTGATTCTACCATGTGATTCCATGAATTATGCTTGTATCAACTACCTTCTGATTTCTCCTTATCTAGCTGACTGGACTAGGTAACATCTTCATCAATTATGAAAGGTGTCAAATTCCCAGCCACACTTTCGAGATTGGATCAACACATTCAATAGGTGTTGGGCTAACAACTTTTACATCAAGTCTTAAAACTGCAACAGTCATTCTACCAACTCCCACTCAAGACACATTGACAACTGTTGTTAGAGACTGCAACGCAGAGTGGTTAGTCCCAATGCCAAATCTTATCTCATTGTGAAATTTTGTCTAATCACATTTCATCTTCTCTGTTTCGATAGGACGCTCATTGGTCATACTGATATTTTGGTTTACGCCAGTGAAATCCAAACTGGATGCAAGATAATTGCCAATGGGACAAGTACGGCAGATTCAAGAATAACAATTGAATTTGGGCGAGGATCTTGCAACATAGGAAAAAATGCAGCACTAAATGTGGGAAGCATTTTCATAGGCAAACGCGAATTCATTAAAATTGGTAGATCATACAAAGGTAAGGCTATGTGTGACTATTTAACCGTAACTTGTAGGCCCATTCATTTCTCATCTGACACGTCACATGCGAAGATGTCATATTTGCCATGAGTGACTGTGACGATGAAATTGTCATTGCTGAAACATACTCTGATGCTTTATCGGTTGAAGTCCTTGGATACAATGGCAATGATCAAATTGTTCTTGGAGATAAAAACCGCCCCCTTGAAACGATAATTTTTGCCAACATTATTCTAGATGGTGGAGAAGGAAGCCGTGACGTACTTGTTGTTAATGATCAAGGCACAACCACAGCAAAACCAATTGAAGTACGGGCCACAAAAGTTACAGGCATTCATAACAGACATATCTCTTATTTTGATATGGAAACTATCGACATTGGCATGGGAATTGCGGCCCAGGAAGTTCACGTTTTCTCTACAGCAAAAAGTGCTGGTCTAACCCTGAGTACTCAAGGTAAGACCTATACGAATATGTACACAGGATTTTCCAACAAAACTAATGTGTCTTGTGCCCCAAAAAAAGACGGTGATGATGTCTTCAAAGTACAAAATGGTGAGCTTACTTGCACACATACTGACCATTCTGACATCCAAGTTAACGATATTATTCTTTGTCTGCGTAGTTCAAGGCCCGTTAAAAATACTGTCAGGTTGCGGCAACGACGTAATTGAAATTAAACAAAATGTAGGTGATATTACTTTGAAATCAGGGGCGGGCCTTTTCTCCATGACAAATGTCACCATTGAAAATACTATTGGAGATATTGACATTGATTTTCGCCCAGCGAAAAGTCATACAATGAACCTGACAAAGACAGTAGGAGATATTTTTATTGACACTGGCTATAAGTGTGATGAATGCTTTATTGTTATTGACGACTCAATTGGAGATATTGATGTGAATGTAGGCAGTGGTGATACACACTATCTATCTTTTACACACATTTTAGGGCATGCAAGTGTTGACGTGGACCTTGGAGAGAAAATAATTAGCGCCGACACCATAACGGGGTCATTCAAAGCCAAGCTTACAAATGGAAACGAAAAGATTACTATCAGTAAAGTTGAAGGAGATATTGAGATCAAGAGTGGCGATGGATTGCATGAATATGAACTGAATGAGACCAGTGGCGGAGCTGTAGACATTAGTGTTGGGGACTCGAACTGGCTCCATCATATTTTCAACTTGACTAGTGTATTTGGATCTGTCAAAATAAGCGCTGGTGATGGGGATAATGTGATCAATGGCTATGGGTTGGCAGGATCCCTGACTGGGGTATTTGGTGATGGTGATCATGATATGACTTTAGCAAATGCAGCTGTTGATGTTGATTTAACATCAGGCAAAGGATATCGCAACATTGTTGCTACAAATGCTACATCATTTAAAGCTGTGCTTGGAGATGGCGACGACCGAATAGAACTCACGGATACTGGAACTATTCATATCAAATCCGGAGATGGACTCCATAAAGCCAAGTTCTTGCGTAGTTCAGGAAGCATTGATGTAGCAGTTGGCAATGCGGTGGGCCGTGGACGATCACAATCACTTACAATCATTGAGACAATTGGTGATGTAACTGTCACTGCAGGAAAAGGGAACTATCAAATCACAACACAGACTACAGATGGGGAAGTTGTTATTCAAGCAGGAGAATCCCACACCGAAGGAATAATTGATGTGCGTGATACGGTCAACGGGAATGTGAATGTTATTGCCAGAACAAACACGGCTCTTGATATTTTGAATACTGAAGGTGGAAGTGACTTCAACGGTGACGTTTCTGTTGTCGTGTACAACCAGCCCTGCATTGTCAATGTCGGCCATGCATCTGGGGATGTTTCAATTGATCTTCAAGGCTCAGGAATTGATCTTGTTGATTTGTTCGACATCGGTGGCAGTGTAGACATAAAAACTTGGAGTGACAATGATCTGATTACAGTTGACAAGTTACATGGATCCATTTTTGTTGATGCCGGGACAGGTGATGACAGAATTCAACTTGATTATCTTGGAGGAAATGGCACTGTATTGGGAGGCACTGGTGATGACCTTTTCCTTATCGATCCAAGAGGTGATACTGAGCATCCGAACACTATGGATGGGAGTCATTTGGATTGGAACGGAGGAGGAGGCATTGATTCAGTTGATATGATTGTTGTCTCTTCTGGGATAATCAACCTTAACTTTTACAACACAGGCATTGATCAAATCAACACCAGATGCTCCTCCACGGGAGACTCATTTACTCCATCGTTCTCTTTGGGGCGCCAACCACAGATTCTTCGCAACAGACTAGATGGATATCTGTTTGTCGACTTAAAGGATTGCTGTGAGGCTCGTGAGTGAACTACTTGAGCTTGAGATAGTCATGGTATGTTTGTTTACTAACACTTAACTTTTTTAGACTTTTCCTGGGATGCGATGTGTGGTGATAACAGCTATGATGATCCTTCAAGTATTTGGTATTACCCTGAACCGACCTCTTCCTCATGCTTTGCGAAACCATTCAATGAATACAGTGGGAGCGAGACTAAATACCCAACTAAAAATACTTGTTGTCTAGAAAAAAATGATAGCGATGTAGTAGCCTGCTGCCATGGTGGTGACGGTGAATGTGTTTCTACTCGTGTTCCAGTTTACATTCCAAATTTCGCGGAACAACATTGTCAGGCAAGAGACAGTTCCCTGGTTCCTGAGTGGGAAAGTGACTTGGTATGCAACACCGTCGAAGAATGCTGTATGAAATGTGAGTAAATAGTCGAAATTATTTTGATGAAAAAAAACTTCTGCTCAATTCATTATGTCTTATGTAGATTTCGAAGGTAATGACTCATGTGATACACAGCAGATTGTGTTTATTCATGACTACACAGAAATGAAGTGCAAGCCAAAACTGATTTCAGAATTTGAGGTATGGGAAAATGATATCTATGACACCTTGCATGCCTGCTGCATGGACAGGTTCCCAAATTTAATCACATCATGCTGCGAAACATCTGAAACATCCGATGAAGCTGGTTGTACCTTGTCGTCTATTGCTTTCATGTGGCTCCCTGATTGGGCAAACGGTCATTGCTATGAGAAAGCTACCAACCTAATGGAAGAATGGCAATGGCGCTGGGCTCATGAAACTTCAGAAAGCTGCTGCAGTAGATGTAAGTTTTATTGATATGCACAGCCCAACAATATCTTTCATTGTCACACTCTAAAAATAGCTTCAATGCACATCAATGAATACCTCAACACAGACTTTGCTTCATATGGAGGATGCAATAGACGCGAACTTATGTCACAAAAATTTTATGCTACTGTCAATAGTTGTCATGCTAAAGCAATAAGCGATGCCGAAGAATGGGAAGAGGAAATCTATGATACATTGTATGCCTGCTGCTCAGACAGGTTCCCCAACTCAATCACCTCATGCTGTGAAACAAATGGAGAAGGCGGCTGTCCTTTGTCAGGTATTGTCCAGTGGCTTCCAGATTGGGCCAATGATCACTGCTATGAGAAAGATACCAACCTAATCGAAGAATGGGAGTGGCGTTGGGCTCACAAAACACTAGAGGCTTGCTGTGGTAGATGTGAGACTGCGCAATCGCACACAAGTTCAACTTTTTTTGCATTGTTTAATATTTTTTTCACCTAATTGCTGCACAGACTTCGCCTTATCTAGAGGTTGTAACAAACAGGAGCTCATGTCTCTTAAGTATTATGCCAATGATAATCATTGTGATGTCAAAGCAATAAGCGAGTTTAGGGCCATGGAAGAACGCTTTGACTCACTTGATGATTGCTGCCAAGCTAAGTTTCCACAGAACATTTCTGATTGTTGTGAGGCTGCAGAGAATGGCTGTTTACTTTCTGGAAACTACAAGTTTATTCCTGTAAGTACCTATGGCCTATGGCATTTGTCATCTGAAATTTGCAAGTCCAGATCTCATTCTCACCACTAATTTTTTGGCAGAGTTGGAAAGATCAAATCTGCTACAGAAAGGATGAGAATTTATTAGCTCAGTGGGAACAGGCCTTCGCTAGAGACACATTACGAGAATGCTGCAATCACAATATGCATTATAACGTTGAGCTCTGTTGTGAAAATTCTGAAGGAAGCTGTTAGGAAACATGGTATTGAGTTAAAAGGTTGAATTTGGGGAAGATAGATGAAAAAACTATTATTACCACCAGCACTACTTTTACTGTACTGAAACATAAATTGAACTCAAAAAATGATTTGCCCTCTATTGGGTACCCTCCCACTTTTGAGAGAGCACACCATGTCGCCCAGACCCCTGCAGTCCAAAAGACTTGTGTCTCATCTTGAAGACCTTTATGGATACATTTCGAATTTCTGAATATAAGAATTAGTAATCAAGATATTGGTATCCTCAAGAGATACCGGTTGGCAGGTCATGAAGAACTTCGTGGATATGGTACCATTTAGACACCCAGCCCAGATGACTGACATTGACATCACCAGAATCACTGAAGCAAGACCAAATGACGTAAATGATAATATCACCTAATTTCATCTAAACTAGCCTCCGCTGCGCTCCGGCTAGCCCTCCAGAATCCCCTAGAGCATTACATCATAGTGTACGATAGATAAAAAGAAAGAAGATTCATTTCGGGGTATTTTTCACACACACCCCACCTGCTGTGGTCCCTGTATATATTACATAGCGTAAGATAGATAAAAAGAAAAAAGTTACCTTTGGGTTATCTTTCACACACTGCCAACCTGCTGTGGTCTCTGTAGTTAATTTTTACTTTTCTCAGTGAGAGTTTTTGAGGTCTCCCACTCCCACCTAAGTTCGTTTTTTATTCAACACTCCATACCAGTCCGACCGAGAAGAGAAGAGCCCCCCCATATAAATTCTCGAAGCAGGAGACGGGGTTCAGCACCCCAGAGTTTGTGAGGTGACAAACCAACCATGTAGATATCTTTTTCTCAGTGAGAGTTTTTACCTTTTCTCATATCTTTTTGACACTAACAGGCATACACACAGATATGACAGGGCTCTGTTAATAATATGGATAGTGGGTGAGCCTACCAAACTACTAAAGTTCCACGGAGCTAGGTTGTGAAGCTGGTGAATCTACCTAGCTGGGACAGATTTGCTCGGGGAGCAAACCCTCCCCCCATCCCCCTTTTCGACAGTATATCCAAGATTAATTAGTCCCCGCCTAAAGAATCAATTGTAATTTTATTAGACTCTACTCACTGTCTCAAGCCACCCCAGGCACAGAAGACCTATCTAGCCAGTACGTTTCTGACTGACTTTTCTCACAGAACTCCTGAATAGTTCAATGAATAAGTTGAACCAAGAAAATCACCCATCTGAGTAGTGCCAACAGATCGCGTGGAGCCATTGACCCGAAAACCTTGCGTAAGCATGTGTGACCAATCATCGAAGGCATTGCCGGCCTGGAACACATTAAGGTGTGTAGTTAAAACTTTTAGCATAATATGCCTTTTCTTTTTTCATATCATATTCTTGTTGACTTGTTTTAAGATTCTACTCGAGAATAGGAACAAAGGTGATTGAGGAAATGATTATCAGAGGTCAAAGTCAAGCGACTAGACGATCAGGTCTTCAATATGAGGCAGCCTTTTCAATTTTAGGAGGAGGTATTTGCTGGATTAGTGGTCCTTGGAAGCCTGGAACTGGAACACACAATGATCGGGATATTTTTGTGATGGACTTGTGACATGGTTGGATCGGTATGAAAGAGTAAAAGCTGATGATGGGTACAGGGCTGTAGCCCCATTGAGAGTCAAATGTGCGGTATCTATGGCCAAAGAAGTGGAGAGGCAAGCTACGGCCCAAAGAGTGAGGGCACGTCGAGAAACGATCAACAAAAGAAATTAGGTCTTTTGTCATTATCTTATCCATCACCGTGATATTTTTGCTGCTATATTTGTGTCATCACTCGCCTTTCAATTGAGAATGGCGCGCATTGTTTGAGGTTGATTATGATGATGCAAATCTGGGTGTTTTGTTCTCAATTTACTACTTTAACAGTTAAGACAAGAAGTTGTATCTGTCTTTGTCGAGACATATTCAAACCGGGGCCAAAATGTCTTTGTCGCGAGACATGTCGGGACATTGTCGGCATTTTGTCCCATATGTCGGGAAATATCACAAAGACAATGTCTTGTCGCGGAGACATGTCGCGACATGTCTCGAGACATATACATCTTAGATAGTTTTGGTGGAAGGTTCCTATCTTTCATACCAAGATTGAGTGAATACGGAC
>JALLPH010001316.1:0-10836 GCA_036939855.1 Cyclotella choctawhatcheeana
TTTCCCTCTCTCTGCCCCGCCTGGTTTTGCTAAGCTACAGCACGGAAAAATTGCCGAAATCAGAGCCCATCCTTCATCAAACCATGACGTCCGCCGCCCTCGCCCGCATAGCCACCCGATCCCTCACCCGCCGCTCCACAACGGCAGTCATCACGAAGTCCTATTCCACCTCTCTACCAGCTCTCGGGGGAACTACTCCGCCGCTCCCCCCCTTCACACGTATTCCACCCGAATCGGAGAAGTTGGTGGAACAGTACGATGCTATTTGGGATGATGGGGTGGCTCCGGAGGTTACCTTGGATTTTGATTGTCAGCATATTTCTTCTGGGGAGGGACTGGTGAGCGGTAGAATAATTTATTTGTTCATTGTCTTTTTGTTCTCAATATCGACGTTTGTAATAAATATCTTTTTATTATTATCGGCAGGCATGGTGGTTGGGAGGTTTGTCCTTCTTCTTCGGATTAGCACAGGTGGTTAAAGCTAGTGATCCCGAATCAAAGAATCCAGCGGTGAACAGAAAGATGAATATGGTTGGGGAAGAGCTGGAAATGGGAACATGGAAAAAGTATGTGGAGCCTTGAAAGTTGTAAGCATCAGCACGTTGAGGTTATGGATGCTTGATGAATGTATTTGTAGATATCATGGAAGAGAGATAGAATAGGGGAAAAGAGGGGGATAGAATCAGTTGATTTCGCACTAAACAATCATTATCATTAAATTGGGGGCTTAATTTATCATGATGTTTTTCCTATGACATTTGTCTGCAATTACGCTGTATCTTTCATCCCCGGGCCAATAATCTGCTATTGACAAATAATTACACATGTAAGTGTATTTTGCTGTTTTGCTTGGTTACCACGCACTGGCTCACCTTCACACTAAACACCTGCCATTTTTTCTTCAAAATATTTTCATTTTAAAATAAAACTCTGGGAGGAGTTGGAAGCGTTAATCAGTTGTTGGCTCTCAAACTGTAGCCTCAACTTTCACCTTCAGGAGTTGGAAGCTAAAACTTGTTCTATGGTTGGAAGAGTAAACCGGCAAGCAGCTAAGTGAAAGTTGTTTGCTTTCAAGCTGCGTAGCCTCAGCTTTCACCTTCAAGCTAATGTCATTGCATCCCCGTTCCAGCCTTGTTCATCCTGTCTCTGTTATCGAGACAGCAGCAGAAGAAGCCAACAGAAAGCTACGCGAGGCAAAGCGGTTAAAACAGAAACTATCCCGTATTGCCCCGATACCAAATCATCCTACTGACAGCAGCGATGGCAAGCAAGAAATTGATGACGAAGTACTCGAAAGATGCACACGTTGCCCTCCACATCGCAAACGACGAGGCGTATTCCGACCACTGATTGGCAACGATGGAGAATTTCTTTGTGACTCATGCTATCTAAAAGAATTTCCAGCCACTGCCTTTCTAGAAGAAACCAACAAGTCTAGTTGGCAAAGACGAGGTAGCAACATCGCAGACAAGATTCGAAATGGGACAAGCGATATGGTGGCTGATGTACTTGGTAAAACCGAACTTCCTGGTCACGAAGACGACAGATCGAACATCGACTTCCCTAGCGAGGTCGAGTGTAGAATGTGTCTAGACAAAGGCATCTTTCGTCGCTGCTGTTCTTCATACTATTGTCATCCATGTTATTATCAACGCAAATCGTGCCCAGGATGTGAACAGGAAGTTCCGCTGACTGGAATAGCTGCGAAAAGAGAGGATCACCCAGGCAAACTAGCCGTTAGACTTTCTTGGGCTGTTAGCACTCTGATTACTGCTCTTACACTGATTATTCTCTTTATGTACTATTGGAATGAAGTGACATCTCCCATGACTGTAATGGGACATTCATGCCGGGGTTTCTTTCCAAGATGTGAATTGACTGTTTGTATCGATTTTGATGGAGGCTATGGGTACGGAGAGGGTGGTTCTTGGATGCCTGCAGCTGAACCATATCGCATTTGCAATAGAGAAACAACAACCAATCAAGTTGTTGCTTCGGCATGTATATATGACAATGAAATGTACGCTTGGAGCAACAAGCTTATTGGTTATGACTTATGCACTTCGTCTTCAAGAGAAGAGCATAGTAAACAAAATGACGTCTCTTCAGTCAATCCCCTGCTACTGTATGCAGAGTCTGCTGGAGTTTACGTGTTTGATGATGACTTTGAGATTCCTCTTCGTCTCGCATCCGCTCCATGGCACGAAATTATCAATGGTGACATTTCCGATGCATGTGGGGTGAACTCTGCTTCTCCTGCACGTGGCAACCATGGTGGTTACCAGCCCGTCGAAAACCGAAATGCTCTTGTTTTTACTGGAGTTCATACACGTCATGCAACGACTGAAGGAATCGCAGTACCTTACGGAGGAGCTGTAGAATTCTATCTTAAAATGGGACCTCTGTCTAATGATCCATATGCAAAATGCAAACCGGCGTATGACGGGGATGTCGCGTTAGAATTCTGCTTCAACCATGACGAATGTACGGAAATCATGTTACTCAAGACGTGGAAGTATCGCGGAGAGTCATTTCATTTTTTGTCAATAGAAATTCCCCAAAGGGCATGGACTAACCACACTCGATTCCGATTCCGACAACTATCATTTGACGCTTCTCGAGATCACTGGGCCATCGACGATGTTAGAATAAGAGCCAATCTTCATCCAGGTTGGCGAGAATCAAGTGTATTTTCAGAAAGAAAGAAAGTCAGCGGAATAGATATTCAACAAGCAGCCTGTTGTTACGGATCTGATAAATGCAGCATTTTTGATCAGAAAGACACCAATTTTCTTAAGTGCGAGAGTGTTCCTGAGTTCAACAGAGACGAGCCTCTATCACGTATGAAGTCGTCAGAGCTTTACATTCTTTTCTCGTTGCTTGCTGTCTTTGCCAAGATTGCGTATCATCGAGTCTATGATCATTTCGTGTCATTATCTCGATCCGAAACGACCTTCAAATCAGCGCAACCTGGTGCTGCTAGCGACCAGTTTTCAAACATGATGTTTCATGCAGTCACGCAACTGACTTGGCAATACACAATCGCATCAATTTTTGGCATTTTGTTAGTGGGTGTCTTGCTTCGTTTCTTTTGGTCTTTGGATTTGGCAAGGTGCTTCACCGGTGAAGCATGCTACATTGACGGGTCTTCGGTTTTTGTTTTCGGCATGGCCATGGGATTGGATTTAAGGGTTATCAAAACAATACTGTGTCGAGTTTTAGTAATCGAAAGACCAGTGGAATTTCTTGTCGATCTGCACCCAGACAATAGTTTGATGCAAATTGAGGGTAAGCATATCCCACTTGGCGATGTTACGGCGATAAAAAGGAAGAATGCAGGCTTTATGTGGATTATGTCGATTTGTTACGTTGTCGGTGGATTTCCATTTGCATTGGGATCACTGACTCTACGTTCCTATCATTTGCATGGTTCATCCGAGATCTTGTACACAATTTTTGGTCTTGCGTCGCTCTTTCGAGAAATGTTTGGAGTTGCCTTCATCGCAAAATTCTTCCTGAGTACACAATGGATATTTGCCTTTGGCCAAGACGACAGAGAAGACTTTGGACGAGCACTTAAACGAAAAGGTCTGATGCAGCAATTCGTTATTGGCGCTAGTTTGACTTCAATCATTGTAATGATTGCCATCTTTGCTCGAAGAGTTGATAATTTGAATGCATGTGATGGTCTTATAGCCTTTGCTAGCTGCATTGTATTTGGAGGACTCATTGGAGTTTTAGTCGGAATTATGCAAGGACTTCCTGTAGTTCCAGAGGCATATCTTACATGCTGGCCAAGTGCATGCTATTGTATATCTTACAATGACAGAGCTCATTGTCCATGTCTATTCTCGTGCACATCTTGTGGAGATATGAATTCTAGACGAGTCATGCTCATTTTGACAGTGGAAGAGATGTTTGCACTGAAAAAGATTTTATCAGGTACCACTACATAAGCCACAGTGTCTTCAATATCTAATCTTGTATTTTTGCTGTTATACTTAAGTGAGCGATGAGTCAAATTACATACTTTGCTCTAAGTGAAAGTTCTCAAGAGCTCATTCGAATTGGCATGTTTCACTATCTAATCGCACTGGCACCAGCAAATCTTGAGGTCAAGGAAGTTGATTGTCGCTTTCGTAAGAAGTTGATTTATGCTACCATAGGCGTTTTCATTTAAAATGAAAATGATTGAAAAATTAGGCGAATATGCAAGGCGACAGCAATAGAATCTTGGGAATAATAACTCCTACATCAAATAACATGCCTGCATCCTGCATCAGTTTCCATACTTGTGTCTTGTGTTTTACACTTCATTCTTCCTATCTCTTCTTGCTTGGAGACAGTTGTTGTTTTAGAGGTTGTTAGGCAGGTGATATTATGTATTATGTGTTGTGGTTGTAGTAGTTAGGTTTTTTATGGTATGGTAGTAGATAATTTTACGTAAGACACCACCTACTTCCATGAACCCCAACATTGATCAGGCAGAACCATGGACAAACTAAGAATAGATAACTGTTAATCATTACCATAGATAGCGTCCCAACATGAACCTTCTGTCATCGAAAATCGAGCAGCTACTCCATCAAAGCCGCCTCCTGCTAGAAAAACTATCCCTACCATCTAAAGATGAATACATCTCGGCAGCCTCCGCGGCATTTCACGACGTTCGAGCCGCTACGTCATCATCATGGAATCTAACCTATCTAACCTTCCGACCGATATTCATTCTGCTGGCAATAATCGGAAGATACTTGGCAATTGTGTTGCGAGTGATTGCGCAGCACTCCATTGCTCATGGATGGGTTGCCTTGCGCGAGGGGTATTTTCAATTGCGTACCGCCTCCATTTGGTTTGTTCGCTTTCAAAGAGATTTACCATTGACAGCAAAGTATGCCGAAATAGGGGTAGTGACTGCACTGGGGATATTATGGATGTTACGGAGACGCTTTCAGAAATATAGATATGGAGAACGTGTCATGACATGGTATAGGAATAAGAAGAAGCGCGTGTTGAATTGGTATCAGGGGGTTGTGAACAAGGTGGCTGAGACTTCATTGCTTCTGGCCATGTTACTGCCCCATATTCTATACGTTTTGTTAGTTGCGGGGATGAAGTGGCTCGTGCCGAGTGTTGTGACCTATTTGGCAACACGAACATATCTGATTTCATTCATAAGTATCTGGCGTCCATTGTACCAGACATTTTGTGTTGTTGGAGAAATCAGTTTCAATATTGCCAGCCTAAAACCGAATGATGACGAAAATAAACAAACAACAAAGAAGTCGAAACCATCAGAGATAAAGCATCAACAAAAGCACAAAGACCAACTGAGAGAGCACAAACAACTGGCGATAGATTTGCTCAAGTATTGGGTGGTCTATTCAACTCTCCTAGCAATAGCTGGCATGGCGAGACTTCTTCCTTTTATGCAACCATTTTTACCCATTGACGAGACAAAAAAGTCATCTCAAGGCTGGAAATTCTTCACTCCTAAAGTAGCCAAAGCTGGCTTTCTGTCGCGGTTTCGCCTCTCTGCAGCATTTGTACAAGAAGTCAGGTTAATCTTCTTTGTTTGGTTACTTCTAATGCCACAATCATTTTTAAGAAATGACGAATCTGTAGAGAAATGGAAGACAAGGAAGAAGCCGAAATCAAACAGGCCAGTAGATATTCTATACAATATGCTTTCTCCATCAGTGACATCTGCAATGAAATCATCTGCATTTCTTTCTGGCAAAGTAGAAGGTTCGTCATATGGTGTCAAAGCTATTCAATTTTTGCAATCTCTTCTAGGCGCTCTTGTCTTTACAAGAGTACTAAGTGAGAGCTGGAAAGACGTAATCATTCAGACTATACTCGAGAGTACAGCGTTGCTTCCCGCAGCTTTAACACTGTTGATGCCTGGCTACTTCACAAGCTATGGTGTAATATATGTCAGTCTTGTAGTTCCAGCCGGTTACTCTATCGAAGTCATCAGCCAGGCTGGAAAATCAACCATATCTCCTGATGCTATACTATCATCCATGGACGACGTATCTCGATATCTTCAGTTCTGGGTGGTCAGTGTCCCTACATCGACAGTACTGTACTGGTTCGAACCTGTGCTAGCGTGGATTCCTTTGAGTACACATGCAACTTGGCTGCTATGGGCATTTATTCAAATGAAATCTCCCACTCGTAAGATATACACTTTGATGGAAGACGAGCTGATTGTGTTTGGAATACTCAAATCACATGGCAAGGATGAGTCAGTCAATAAAGACTTGAATGAGACCATATTGTTTAGATCGGTCAGCAGAATAATTGCAGCTTTGCCATCGAGCAATACTGTTGCCAATGCAGAGCCCCCGATCGACGCGAAGGACTCTCACGAGAAGCAGGAATGAATTACATAACTGCATAACATTTATAATCTAACGAAAAGGGTTGCTGCATGCCAATAGATCATGTTAACAAGTATATAATATGCAGTTAGCTTTAGCCTTATATGAATACATCATTTTACAAATGTAGCCCACAATGCCAAATTCGCTCCAGAAAAAGGTAGTCGAGTCACCTTAATATCAGGATGTTTAGCAACAAGCCAATCAATGAGCTCATGGTAAGAACTAACAACTTGACCACCCATTGTCATTCTATTGCTGAAGAGCCTTGAGAAAACACAACAAGGACTACAGAAGAGAAAGAAGCAGCTGAAAAAATGCCTGCCTCGAAATGACGAAATTCAACGGATGGTACAACACAAAATGACTTACACAACAACAAACGGAATTCTATACTTCACGGCGGTTTCTACAATGACACCAGTCGCCTCGTCAGGGTGCAAAGCGACGATAGCTGCGCAGTTTGGTAATAACTTGTCATCTGAATTGTAACTACAGACCGGAATCATTTCGTGTTGAAAGATCGCCTCAAGGCTCTGCGGACCAGATGAGGCAAAGTAATCCTTGCAGCTATGTTCATGTGAGAGGACGATTTAGCTGATGCATAAGCAGCAGAACAATCAACCATATTATTTCTCACCCCTCCCTAAAGAATGTATCAACTCCATCGGGCCTCGATCCAAACCATGCTCGGTACGTGTCAAACATTGGTTTCTTGGATTTTTTGAGCAACTTTCGATCTCTTCCCGGGAGACTACCAACAGTGCTGCGTGGGTCAATGACAGTAGACTTCACATTCCGTAGAGTAAGTGCAAGACTAACATGGCCGGCACCACCAGCTACATCTAATACTCTTTTCTCTCTTAGTAATTTTGGAACTTGATCGATCTTGTTGATACTGTTTGTGTTGTTTAGTATTGATGATGACAAATCGCAGTTAACGATTCGTTTTCTAAACTCATAGTTCTCAAATTGTTTAGTGGTCGTCTGTTCCTCTATAGAATTCGACGAGCTATTGTGTATATATTCATTATGCATTGTTGAAATAACAAATAGCAGAAAATCAGCCACTACTTCTCCCTGCTGCCGTTTACCAAGTCCACTCTTGTGATGAATACAAAAAGATTCTGTTGTGGTACAACTTCTTTTGACGTTTGGCTGCTGCTGCTGCTGCTGCTGCTTATGCGTACACGTTGGGAAATATTTGCTTTGTAGAGTCTGACATCGTTTAGCATCCAATTTCTGAGCTTGAACTAATCGTACATTCTCACATTCGTCACAGTCTGGAATGTAATAATCAACTAGAAATTTGTCCCAGTCATTAAAGCTCTGGTTGGAATGCACAGCATCTGATGCTGACGTCTGCTTCTCAAACGACCCAACAAAGTCCAGTTCATTTCCAATCTTGGACAAACGTCGTATATTGGAACGCATACGTGACACATCCGTTTTTTGCCTCTCTGATGATATCTCATTTGAACGAACGTCTTTTTCATTGTATGATTTGTTGACTGGACTCCATTCCGAGCCACCGAATCGAATGACAACGAGTACGATTTTTTCATCACTATTATCGCCATTGGACACAGCTGTGGCGAGTGAAGCGTGACCTCCTCGTATGGTGGAACGAATTACAACACCCCGAAGGAGCATTATTGTAGATTATTGTTGACTTTAGATAAGAGAAGGAGATGGTGATAGTGAATGATGGTGTCTCTGGAGAGAGTATTGTATGGATGATGGATGTAGCGAATGTCCCATGATTCCGGTGGAAATGAAAATTTTGTGGGAATGCCCAACGCACGCCCACTAAATGAGCCTTCTCCAGGGAAGTAGTGATTTTTTGTGGGGGAGGAAACAACTGAAACAATAAACAATGGACATGACTGTTAGGAAATGAACGGCTGAACAGCAACACCTCTTTTGTACCGAAATCATCATGGGAAATTCCGACATACGAGTCGCCGATGAAGAAGAAAAGAAGCTGGAATATTGCAATTGCAATTGCAATTCCAACGCATCAGAATCCGGTTTCCCTGCCGATGATATCTCAAGCAACACCGTTGACAAGAGCTTTGATCATTTTCGCATGGAGACTGCATGGGCTCAGGCAGAAGCAGAGCATCAAAGGAAGACGAATCCATTGGTGTCGTCGCCTCTGGACCCGGATCAACGACATGTGTCTCCGCTAATGGCTCGTTCGGACTCCCTTGAGAGACCGAAGTGTCTGGATACAACGACGAACACAAGAAATAATATTGGGCAAAGTAAACAAAGGGGCGATAACGCAAACAATGAATCAGTCAAAATACAAAGATCGGCAATCAACAAATCATTGCTTCAACGATATCGAACCTTTCTTCAAAAGCACGAGCCCTCACTTGACATTCTCGAACGTATTATGGAACGCTTCGTCTTCTACCGATACCTATTCAAACATGACCACAGCGGGATGAGAATTGAATTGTACTATGCCTCCTGGAATATTATTCGCTGGGTCAATGACGTAGTGTTAATGGGATGGGGAGATGGTATGGGGGTGACTATAGGGACTCGACAAGAATGGATTGACAGCAATAATAAGCTCAGTTCCGAGGAGAAGAGATCGTTTCAATACTGGGTATTGACTAAAATGCATGTGATTGTGCCGGTGCTGCGTGCGATACTTACTGCCACAACGTGTGTTTATCCTGCATTGGAAGCATGGTCTCGTAGACCCATGAGACAACGTCCATTCGTTCACGGAACTGCCCTACGGTATAACGAATCTCAGCCGCTCGAAGAGTGGGAATATTCGTCAACGACAGATCTTTCTCCACAAGCACGGCGTGTGCAATGGGAGAGGAGACAGAGCCGTGCTGCTGATTTATCGTACTCCGTGGAGAAAATTAGATTCATTTCGAGGCTGACACTGCTATCCATTT
Source organism: Cyclotella choctawhatcheeana (assembly GCA_036939855.1). NCBI lineage: Eukaryota > Bacillariophyta > Thalassiosirophyceae > Thalassiosirales > Thalassiosiraceae > Cyclotella > Cyclotella choctawhatcheeana. The sequence goes on from JALLPH010001316.1 coordinate 9,311, forward strand.
CGTGGTGGACTCAATACAGACGTAAACAATTGCTGAGGCTAGAAGCTTCAACTGTGCCATCCTTACTAAGAAGAGGAGGAGAGCTGGATCCATGCGAGGAACTGTTGCCACTGCAAGCTTCAGACATGGCTGCAGCTGTTTCACAATATAAAGGCAAACGAACTGGTCGTCGCTCCATATCATCAATCTCAACAGTAACACCAAGCCAATTCACACCTACCGGTACTTCCAAACAGCCTTCGTTTGTTAGATATATCAGCAACCTGGTAGCAGGAAAACATAATATACTTTATTTCCACATAATCGGTGAATTACTTCATATATTCCGGCCACTATACTGGAGTCGATCTGAAAGCATCGATTGGAAACATAGGACGGTCACTCATGAACACCCCAGAACTTCTCGTCGTGGATCTGCCTTTTCTATCTCGTTATGGAAGGCCTGGCTGCTTTCATTGATAATGGATATTGTATCAGATGAAATACTGGATATCACAACTGGCTGTAGAACAAACCAAACACCCGAGAGAAAGCTGCAACGACATTCATTACTCTCGAGATCAACAGGCAGGAATTCGCCATACTCACCCGTGTCCTCAGTTATTGAATCAGAACACGATGAATTGAAGTGGAGACGAGGCCGAAGATCAATGTACCTCCTTCGCTCTCCAGCTTATAAAGCAATAACCCTTCCACTGATGTCTACTGTAACTAGACTTGTATCTAAGGTACCTTCTTTTGGATTATGCAGATGGGCTTCTGAGTACATAATGGACATGATGAGCTATTGGAATGAGCATAGATTCATGTTGGAATGAACACTACAGTAGTACCGACAAGATCCGCATAATTTAACATGTTGATTATTATTTCTAAAATCAGCTTCATTTGTAGCAGTGATGTGAAGACTGAACTTTCTTCGACTGTCTAGACCTATTTTCATTAGGCATGTGTAGAGGATGTAGTTGGTATGAAAGACAAACACAGTGATCGCATATTTTAACACAAGTTGTTACCGAAACCCAAAGGTTTAGAGTAGTACACACAAAATAACTTTCTTAAAAGCAGCCTTAGGATCATCCTTGATAGGCCACCTCAATTTACTACAAGCTAACAAAATTTAATTTTCCAGCTACTTTTTGAACTCCACAACTGAAGTAGCTACTTCTTTTCTTCACATATGCTTCACACACACTAAAATAATATTCATGGCGATACCTATTCCCAAAGTAATACACCTAAACAAGCTTACCACTCTTGGCACTTTTCTTGGCACTCTTTGACATTGTTGTCGGTGGTGTTGTTTTTGCTTTTTTAGCAGATTTTGATGCAACTGAGGGACGTGGAGTTACTGGAGCAGGTAGAGATGGAGAAACTGTAGGTTCACTAGGATCTAAAATTGTGAATGGAGATGCTGTGGGTGACCTAGCCGGGGATGAAGTGACAGGTGGTGGTGTTGAATGTGGAGAATCAGTTGGAGCGGGAGTGAACCTGAAGCAGGTTGCAGGTTCCGATACTTCTTTCTC
>JALLPH010001317.1:0-10835 GCA_036939855.1 Cyclotella choctawhatcheeana
GCAGGAAAAAAGGGCCGACAAACCCTGACCTGGTTGGAGTTGTTCGGTTTGTAGTTTGGGATTCTAGACAAGAGGGTATGTCACGGAATCCAACGGATGATATGTTAGTTAGGCGCTTGACGAAAGAAGCGTACGAGTTCTTTACCCTTGACAAAAGAAAGTCACTCACTGTCATCTACGCAAACGGCGAGTACTCAAGAGTGATCAACAAGGATATTACTGACGAGGGCTTTAGATTTAGTGAGTACGAGATTAGCTATGAAGAAACAATCGATTTGACTGGAGAGGAATCTGAAGTCAACGAAAGAAAACCAGCTGCGGAGCAAGATAGTCAGCACGATGATGAAACCACACTATCTGATGATATGGATGAAGAGAACAATGAGGATTTAAGCTTAGACGAAATGCTAGACTTGATCGATGAGAGGATCTTGGAAGCAGGCTATGAAAACGATGGAGGAGAGTATGCTGAAATGAGTTTAGAGGAGATTTTGGAACATATGAGGTAGATATTAGAAAGCACTCACCATGACATCGCGGTCCGAACTAGTATAAACTGAGACGTTGCCATGGGACTCATCACTAAACACCTTTATTGCTTCTGGTGCACCACGTAATGATCTAAGCACACTTTATACAACTGCTTTTGTTGCAAAGTAGCTGACATTGTAAGCTTTCTGCTTTCAAGAAGCGTGATAATATAGCTGCCCAGCTCAGGGATCTCTGATGGCGATGCAACATTCAAGTAGGAGACGAGGTAAGAACTACCAGCGGATTTCATTACTTTCATATTCATTGATCTCGGCCAGAATACAACAGAAGCAACATGATACCAGTAGTCAAGAGTTGGCCCAGCATTTCCTGTGTAAGATTCATAATCTTGTCTGGTAGGGTCCTCACCAAACATAGTCTCCGAGTCTTCTTCTCCAAGCAGATGATTGTCTATATCAAAATTAAGACGGAAACCAGTCATGACCTTATCATCAGGTCCAACCCAATTTTTCACCTGAATATCGGTGTCGTGAACTTCTCCCATTGTATGATCACCCCCACGTTCATATTCATATCCATCACTATCACTACTGTAACCATAGTATGATCTACCCCTGTAACCATATCCACTACATTCGGGCGCCCCCCATTCGTGTTTTTCAATCAGCATCATACACACCACGAAAAGTGGGTCACCGTTCTGATCACAACATCCTCGCAAAAAATCCACAACTTCTCTATCCCTGCCCTTGAGATTGGCAAAGTGCAGATTAGTCTCTGTATAATTGTGCTCTAACCTGTATCCAAGTGGATGATCACATAATTTTGTCCAGCTTGATGTTAAACTCTTAAATTCTTTCTGTTGAGCCGTGACATCATTGGCCGTTGGGAGTGGCCTATTATTATCCGTTGTGCCATTTTGAGCAATGACAAGATTGTACGCTAAACAAATACGCCACCCAGACTCCACTGGCAATAACTCATGTTCACAATCAGCATAGAATGCCGTTGCAAAGATACCCTCACGGCTTTTGGATGAAAAATCAAACGTCTTTTTCTCGCCCGCATGTTCAATAACAAGAGCCCCACCGGTAAATGTGGATGGCAACTGAATGATCAAGGTGCCAAACATTCCCTTTTCTTTCTCAGTGTCCTTGTGTTTCTTGAAGAATCCTCCCTTTTCGTAAAGAAGCATTTTGTACAGATTGGCCCGGACATTATTATTGTATGTCATTCCCAAAGACGATACGGCATCTGATACAATTCCATCGAGGACAGATTGCCATTGAGCCTCATCAGCAAAATGTACCTTGTCGGCATCAATCTGCCAAGCCTTACGAACCGACTCGTCAAGTACAGTGTCCAAGCCTTTGCCGAAGGGTGCTTTATCTGCCACAGAACGAAGCATTGCAGCCTGTGAGCTTGGCAATGGGAACGCTAACGGTTCATTATCATCATTCAACCCATCCACTGTGATGGATGGCTGAAATCGGGGAACCTTGCTGGTAATATCCTTGCCCGTGCAATATTCGCCTCTGTTGGTGATGCAATCCAATGCATCATTCAATTCTTCCTTCCATTTGTCAAGATCCAAGCTATTGTCGTCGTCACCTGAGTCGACGTCATGGGTAGTAGACAGATTATTGTCCCCCCTCTTAGTCATCCTTTAGAATTCAGATCGCACACTCACTTGCCAGTTTTGGGAGATTGTGTTTTGCCTGGGTTTTGTGGCATGTTTGTGTCATCCGTGCCATTTTGCGAAAGGCCATGATGCATGATTTGTACTGATTCCTACGTACAAAAGCCCAATGACCAATGACACGTAAAATAGACCATCAAAAATCGAGTATGAGTGATGTGGGCAAAAGAGATTCAAAATGACGGACGTGCGTTTGTGTTTTACTCTTGCTTGTCACATGACACATGAGCCAGCAAATGAGGCCCCCAAGGCAGTGATGTAGGTGAGTCCAATTAATACTTTCTAATAAATATTATTTTATCCAGAGCAATTATTATTCAATCATGAGAGTGAGGGTCTACTTGGCCTTCGGCCTGGCATCACAATCAACACTACTGACAAATGCTTTTGTGCAGAATCGTTGCATGGTGCAGCCGCTGACTTCGTTCTCGTCAACGTCAATCATCAAATCTCCTTTCCAAACACCGTCATCGTATAACAACAATGCTGTTAACTTTAGCAGTACTGCACAAAAGGCATCGGCGGTGCCTTACCCCGTGGATGGTTGTGAGTTATGAGTTACTTATATCGTGTTTTTCTATTGTCAACACATCATTAACATCATTGGGTCCAACAACTGTCACTTTGTATTCTGTGGTAATGTTAATGTTCCTCTTCTAAGCTTGTGATCCATTCGACCCGTGAGTTTACCTTTCACATTAACAAGAGAAATTACAGCAAGCATCTAATGATGAGTAACTAACCGCATATCTCATTTCTGCAAAAACATAATACAATAATATAGAGAGTCCAGTGAATTTTGCACTGCAGAGCCAGAAGAGATTGATGGCAGCTTAAAACGTACAATTCGCTTGACTGTATTATTCGCGCTGTGGTATATCTTAAATATTGGTTATAATATCGGTAATAAAAGTGTCCTTAATGCATTACCGCTGCCATGGACTGCCGCTACTGTGGAATTATTCTTTGGGTTCCCTGTGAGTGTAATCATACACTTGTTTGTAATTCAATTTCTTACTTTTCCCTTTCACATATGAATGTTCTCTCTTAGTATGTGGCATTCCTATGGATGAGTGGATTACGCAAGGCACCCAAACTATCATTTGACAACATCAAGACACTTTCTTCACAGGCTTTCTTCTTAGCCGCCACACATGTTGCCGGCGTGATTAGCTTTGGTGCCGGTGCCATCAGTTTTACGCATATTCTTAAGGCCACAGAACCGGTTTGGTCGGCACTCATTTTGGCACTTGGATTTAAGGAGTTCTTACCTCTACCGGTTTATCTTTCGTTGGTGCCAATCATGGCAGGTGTTGGATTGGCTTCATTGAAAGAATTATCCTTCACGTGGCTAAGTTTCACAGCTGGCACTATTAGTGCCGTGACGTCGGCTACAAAGGCAATCCTATCAAAGAAAGTGTTGGATGGCAAACCCATGGGAGAGAATCTCACACCAGCCAACATGTTTGCGGTTCTTACCGTAAGTAACCATAAGTCTTTGTTGCCTAATTTGCTCGACACGATGTGCTAGAACTTACGCTTGTCTATCTTTAGATTTTGGGATTTCTAATGATCCTCCCAGCCTCGCTTTTGATTGAAGGACCTTCTGCAATTTCTGCAGCATATACGGCATCCCTAGCGGCTGGGCACACTAAAGCAGAACTTGCTCGTCTACTAGGAGCTTCCGGATTTCTTTACTATCTTTACAATGAGGTTGCCTTTTTGGCATTGAGTGAAGTAGCTCCAGTCACTCATGCTGTTGCAAACACTGTCAAACGTGTTGTAATTATTATTGCGTCGGTGCTGGTATTCCGTAACCCCGTGAGTCAATTAGGAGCAATTGGTTCTGCTATTGCCATCTTAGGAGCAATGGGGTACTCTGTTGCAAAAAGCAAGTGCAAACCTAAGCCCAAGGCCGATTAATATCATGCTTCTGAGATGTACTTTGAAGATTAGGAAAATGCAATGATGAACTGCCAATTACAATGATTAAGTTAAGACTGACTTCATTGTGTGCAGAGTTAAGTTATTATTGCGTCTTTTCAAGCCATATCTAATCATTGTGAATTAGCAAGAGTGTGTATGATAGACTTCAGTTTTGTCATGTCCAGCCCAGCCCTTCCCACTACAAATCCTTCCACATCCTTAAGCGAGGCATAATCCGCCGCATTTACCTCATTCACAGAGCCTGTATAAGTCAATGTACATGCGGCGGCAGCATCCGCATTCACATGCTTGGTAATAAGATTCCTCAGGTAAGTATTAACACGTTGTGCCTCCTCCGGTGAACACGGCGTTGCCCCCTCACCCACTGCCCAGACTGGTTCATAGGCAATAATAATTCTATCCCATTCATCGTGATGTATCCCTTTCATGGCATGTAGTACTTGTTTCCGTAATGTAGGCAGGGCCAAGCCCCATCTTCTTTGATAGGGTAGTTCGCCGATGGTGAGAGTGACACGTAGTCCAGAGGAAAGGCACATTCTTACTTTGTCGGATATAAGTTGATCCGTCTCTCCTAAATTGTTGCTTTATTGATGCGATAGAGAGAAGGATAATGAGATGTATTGTTGTTAATGTGTGTGTCAAGATCAAGTGAAATCACATCACAGAGTACTTACCGTCTATCGGAATGTCCCAATAAGACAGAATCACATCCCAAAGATTGAAGCATATTTGGATTAATAGTACCAGTGTTGCCGATATTCGGACCGAGTGCATCAAACACATTCTACAAAGTAAAATAATGATGGAACCGTACGAATGTAATGAATTACAGACACAGCCAAAAACTCACCAAGGAATAACTCAATCCACTGTTTATACAGCTTATATACTCACCTGACTACCCACACCAATCTCTCGATTCAATCGCTGTCGCACTCGATCGATAAAGACATACGGTGGATTGACACATAATTCAACCCTTTGTTTCTCGACGTTGCTCAACGATTTCCACATTCTATTTAGGTTGTCGCATGTTTCATCCACGTCATGCGAGGTTTGGATGGTGCATTTCCAATTGCATCCGAGGTATAGACGTTTGTTCTCATTATTGTGATGGCTCATTGTCGTTATTACTTGGTTGTTGCTGTTGTTGCTTTCGATAGTCGTGATGATGATTAGAACGCATAAGCAGAGATAGATGAGACTGTAATAATGAGACATTATTTTTTGGCCAGTGTGGCCGCTGTGGATTGTAGGAGACTGTGATTACGCCGCTGTGGATGTCATTGGTCTCATGATTGTTGATTGTGCGAGATTGGAGATTTATGATGGTGCTGTTTGCTGTTTTAAGCTGGTTGCTGGTGAAGTGCTGTTTGCTGTTTGCGGTGTATCTACCTTTACCTACGTTTACTTACCCACCTTTATCACTAGCTGAGAGCGGCTCGCTGATGAGACATACTAATTCCTATGCGGTTCATCGCAAAGAATCTTTTCACCACAGCGCATGCACTGTGATCACCGATCACTTTCAGAAGATGATGAAAGATGACACAGCGAAATTCGCCGTCAGCACCAGCTCCAACTGAACCTACAGTGCAACATAAACGAAAGGATCAACCAACACCAACAACCACCCTCTACGATCGTCTATTCAAACGCAGTCGAACCGAACCAACAAGCACCACCGACGTCAAGATCATGTCCAACGCCGACGGCAAGGCCGACGTTGCAGCAGCAGCGAAGAAGAAACCAATATTGGAAAAATTTAGAAAGAAGGAAATCAAATCACGTCTCAATGCCGAGGCCGGGAGAGAGATCCGTCCGTTGGCTGTGGGGACTGTGGCTATGATGGCTTCTGCTTTGGCGAATCAGGGTGAGTTGAAGTTGGTTCTATGTGAACATCAGGATGATTATGATGTGATGAATCTTAAAGGTTACATCAACCTCTCATATCATGTATTGCACGCAGCCCTGCCCAAACTCCTGGGCAAACTACTCGACGAAAAAACCTCTCCCCAAACATGCACTTCTTCGCCCAGTGCCTCCAACGCTCTCGCCATCGTAGTCATTGGCGGGGGCATGGCCTCCTTCCTACGTACTACCATGCTCAATCGGGCTCAGGACAATATTGCCAAACGATTACGGGGGGCTCTCTTCGGTTCGGTGTTGGTAGATCGGGATATGGAGTGGTTTGTTTCCGGTTCACTCGGTCGAGGTTTAAATACAGACGAAACAACCACAACAACAACAACATCAGACAACAAAGACGATGGCAATACAGACAATAATGGCAACAACACACAAGACGAAAAACAATCATCGTCCTTCTCCCCCGGAGCCATATCAACAATCCTAACAGAAGACATCAATAAAGCCTCCGAATCCATCACGGTAACCTTCGCCAACATCCTACGAAGCTGCAGTTCCACCGCCTTTGCCACCTATCACATGCTATCCATCAATCCCACCCTATTCGGGATATCGGTAAGCGTCGTCCCGGTCGTGGGAGCCGCCGCCGTTCTATTGAATAAATTCGTCAAACGCGCCACGGTACAACAACGACAATGCGCCGAGAATGCCGCGTCGTTTGCCGAAGAACGGATGAATCACGTAGAAACTGTCAAATTGGCCAATCGCGAAAGGAGCGAGGTGGAAGAATACGTGAGATTGCAAGAAGAATGTGTATTGTTGGGACGGCAAGTGAGTGCTGCCAAGGGATGCTTTATGGGGTTTATGTTTGCTGCCACCGGAGGCGCGTTGTATATGGTATTTAATGCCGGTGGGAAGGATATTGCCGCGGGGAAAATGACGAATGGGGAATTAACAAGTTTTGCCACGTATTCGTTCTTGTTGGGTTTGGGTACGAGCGGTGTGTTCAAGGCGTTGGGTGAGGCGAGTCAGGGGTTGGTTTGTGCCGATAGGGTTTATAGGTTGATGGATGTTGATGATGAAGATAGACGGAGTAATCATAATGACAGCGACAAGGACGATGTTGATACGGATTCGGTGCAATCAATTTCATTGGACAAGGTTTCATTTTCATATAGAAGCTCGCCTGACAAGGAGATACTGAAAAGTGTTTCATTGAATCTCCAACGTGGCAAAGTTGTGGCCCTTGTTGGTAAGTGATTGAAAATCCTTGATTAACAAGACTTTAACTTAGTTTCAAAGTCCCAAACAACTTTTTGCAATTCACAAGGTAAAAATGGTTCAGGAAAGACAAGTCTGGCATCTGTAATCGCTGGTCTTTACATCCCGCAAAGTGGAAGTATAACAGTACAACCATCAGGTCAAAACTATCAAAGATTAAATCGACTATCACAAACAGCATTAGTGCAAGTGGTACCACAACACCCTGCATTATTTGATACATCAATTCTAAACAATCTTATATATTCCTCGCCTAATGCATCAAAAGCCAGTATCGAAAGAGCCCTCAAACTAGCCAATTGCAATGATTTCATCTCTAAATTAGAAGGAGGACTGGAGTTCCGCGTGGGCAGGAATGGGATGCGTCTCTCTGGTGGACAGCGTCAACGCTTGGCCTTGGCCAGGGCGTTACTCTCCAACCCCTGCTTGTTAATATTAGACGAACCGACATCGGCATTGGATAGCGAGGGAGAGGAAGCCGTGATGGATGCTGTGCATGCTTGTCGTTCGGGAGATGATGGGGATAATGTCAATAGTACTACTAGAGGGCTGTTGTTGATTACACATCGTGCGTCGACACTCAAGGTTGCCGATTCCATTGTGGTCTTGAGAGAAGGTCAGGTTGTAGCTCAGGGAACGTATGCGGAGTTGACAAAAAAGAAGGATAGTGAACTGTGTGAATTAATGTCTGAATTGGCCTAACTTGTCAATCAACATAGTGAACAAATAGATGTTCACCGTATAATTATTATTGATTACAATGCCTATATAGATAATATTATTTTGATCTCTTCTTGACTGTAACCTCTTAAAATAGCGCAAATCAATCAAATGACAGGAAGTTAAATAGTTGAGGATGCTACACAAGTACCTATAATATTTCTCCCACTTCACAGAACTCAAACTTACTGCATTTACCATTGCCATTTCAAAGAAAAGTAATATTGGGCTAGTAAATATGTTGTTACAAAAGAATGTTGAGGTTGTAGCTTTTGAGAGATAGACAAGGAGTTGAGGTAAAAGAACAACAAAGAATTGTGTGAACTTTTGGCTGAATTGGTGTAATTTCTCTTAAGTAAATGGGTGTTCACAATAAATGCATTAATTACAAATAAGTTACTACATTGTCTAATTGACATAACATAATATTAAGCCCCTCATGTCTTGACATGTAAACTCTCATGCCATAAATCAAAGGACCACAAACAATCTAATTCCCGTAAGGTCAGTGACGACTGCCTATTGGCCTGGCGTTCACCGCTTCGGGGTGTCACTCCAGCCACAAATCTACAGGGTTGACCCTTCAACGCACCGCCTAATTTCATCTTTCCGACAATCGATCCAAAGTCCAATGAGAAATCATTGTAATCGATTAAATGTTGGAGGAATTCAAAGGTGTAGGTGGCATTGGTATCAAAGCACGGCGAAGTCTTTGAAGAGTGAGGTTGCGAGATACGATGATCATACACCGAATCAAATGCCTTTTTACGGATTTGGACCGAAGAGGAATTGCCACTGTCATTATTATGACGACCCAACTCTTGTACTAAGCTTTTGGTCGATAAATGATTCGGTTCGGCATGAGGTGTATCCAAGGCGGGACACTCTCCATCGCTATTACCAACGTGTAGACTTTGAGCCATACTGCATAACGGACTCAGTATACGGGGATGGGAGCATTCGAGGTCGGCATCCATTCGAGGAGAAAAGAGACCGGCAATCTTGACAGAAGCTCGTAATACCCATTTGGGAGGTAGGCTTTCGTCTTTTCGTTTCTTCCTACCGTTGCTCTTCTTTTTACTACCAACAACGACGACGCTGCTTTCTAATGAGTCCATATTATTATTATTATTGTCCGAGCATGCCAACAACAACGGATCGGTAATGTGTGATCCCGTAGTACGAAGAGGACGATCTAGCATCATGCCCGACATGCAATCGGCCATAATGATATCGGGTCTACGAAATTTACCCCGTATCACCATTTGGAATTTTCGATTGTAGGTTGCAAAGTAATCATTGGTCTTTTTACCACTGCGTTGAGATGATGACGATGGTGTTGTAGTAGTATTGACATCTTCTGTCCCGCTAGAATTGCGTATACGAAACAGAGCCGTACCCTCAAACGATGGTGTTTCAAAGTCAAACACCATGGTATGCACTTCTTTACCGTTGTTGATCGGTAGTTGAGCGTGTAACGGTAGACACTCGGTCTCTAAATCCACATTATCATTCACACGTCGTATTCTACGAATGACAGTTCCCGAACCCGGAGTGGCTGTTAATAAGAGTGGAAAGTGCGTCCATTCGGATGGCGAGGGGAATGCATCATCAGCCCGCTTTGTCGAATTGGTAATGAAGCTATTGTCAACCTGGTCTGATGACGGTGCATGATTTGATTCAGATATTATTCTGTCAACAAGGAGGGCATCATCACTGCAATTAACGACTCCCCCCTCATCACGATCTTGTAATGTGCATTCAATCTCCAACTTGGGAACTCTAACACTATTACTACTACCGCTTCTCCTTCTAATCTTGTAGGGTAATAGTCCTCCTCCTCCTCCCCCCTTGCGACTGCCCTTATTGTTCACTGCTTCATCGAAACTATCATTATCATCCATGGTACCGCAACACGCCGTCATATTACTCAATGAGAATAATCGAATCCATCGTGATTTCGTATCGGGGATAATGGCAATCACATCATCACGTGCCGACGCCTTTGTTGTTGTTTCTGCCGTCTCCCAATTCCCGGTATGCCACCCCTCCATATTCTGATGCACACGCACCAACGTCGATGAGAGTAAGGCGGCATCCTCATCTAACGCAATTGTGGATGCCGTGGACGATGATTTACTGGTATCGGATAATACCTCGTGCGATCCGTTATTATCGGGCCGTGTTACTGCCGGCGCGTCGTCTCGTTCGTCCTTGCGGGCAGTATTAGCAGCGTGAGGACTAAAAGAGGAGTACGATTTCCGTAATAGTTTGTTGGAGAAGGAGGTGGAGAGGGTGTTGGTGAACCGACTGTTTTTGTAGGATCGTCGTCTTTGGGCGGACGTTGTCCCTGCCTTCTTGTTGGTGATGGCTGCTGGCATTATAAGATGGAATAATTATATCAGATTAAATATTGCTTGTGATTAGAACACGTAACGCATGATGACTTTGTAGAGATGGTGTTGCTATGGTACTATCGACTTTGGGGTGCCGGTGGTGGGAGTTGCATTGCTCCGGCTGATGAATTGGACACACTAGGAGAAAATCGGAACTATCGTGGCTTTCCGCCATGGTCTATGGTATTGTGTATTGTCTGTATCTTCTGTTTTATCCCGCGCCGAAAGCATTTCTGTAAGAGTGTATCCATTGGATACCTTTTCCAGCAATGGTTATCTTCTCTCTATGAAACTGTATTCTGGTGTGTACAGGTAAACCTGAAATCAGTAATACCATGATTGATTTGGATTGATGCATTAAATGGTACAATTCAATGAGTGTATTCTATTAGCACATCAAAACATTCAACATTTAGAATAATCAAATAATT